>CM069137.1:100468645-100518645 GCA_035221665.1 Okamejei kenojei | reverse complement strand
GTGACAACCGCATAGTCTCCTGCAGTCACCTAAAAATGTGCCTAAGTGGGACAGGCCCATTACTCCAGCTTTTTATGTCCATCTTACCGCCATTCAACGTGATCATCCCCAATCAGTGCCCCGTTCCTGCCTTCTCCCCATATCCCCTGACTCCGCTATCTTTAAGAGCCCTATCTAGCTCTCTCTTGAAATTATCCAGAGAACCGGCCTCCACTGAGGCAGAGAATTCCACAGACTCAGAACTCTCTGTGTGAAAAAATGTTTCCTCACCTCCGTCCTAAATGGCTTACTCCTTATTCTTAAACCGTGACCCCTGGTTCTGGACTCCCCCAACATGTTTCCTGCCTCTAGCATGTCGAAACCCTTAATAATCTTATATTTCAATGAGGATCCCTCTCATCCTAAACTCCAGAGTGTACAAGCCCTGCCGCTCCATTCTCTCAGCATATGACAGTCCCGCCATCCCGGGAAATTAACCTTGTAATGAGTATGCACCATGTTGTTGAACGGAGAAATTAGTTTAAAATAAAATTGGTATTTTATTGCCAAGTAAACTAAGATAGAGTGAAAAACTTAGTTTAACGTCTATCCAGGCAAGTCGTTCCATAAGTGTACACCTCTCAATCAAGCACAACTTACACCCCGACCATTCTCTCTTTTCCACCCTCCCACTGGGCAGAAGATTGCAAACACATGCCAGTTAATGCCCAATGTTACTAGACGACTGAACGCACCTCTCACAAGTTGAGGGAATGGACTGGCGACATTTCGGGTCACCTTTCTTCACATTGACCTGAAACGTTGCCTGCCTGTTCCCAGTACAGATGCTGCCTGACCCACTGAGTTCCTCCAGCACTTTGTATTTTGCTCAAGTGTGAGTGAGTGATACTTCATTGTCACGTGTTAAAAGTTTTATTTTGCGTAAGTAAAACCCAGGGAACAAGTGTTGCTATATTTTCGCGCTGACAAAGGCACTGAGCAGTCCTAGCTACAGCCTGCTGCTTCACCTGGCAGCAGCCCCCCCCCCATCCCTCCTCTGCCACCATTTTTCCAGGCGGCCCCTCCATTGCAGGTCCACGTTTGTTTTGGCAGCCCCCCCCCCACGCCAGCCCCCCATTGCTCCTGCTCTCGGTGGCACAGTCTGTCGACACCAGTGGCTCGGGGCCAATTCAGAGACCACCATGGGTGAGCCGGTCCGCAGCGGGCGAGTGTCCCGTCCCGGCCCAGCCCGCTGCCTCCAGCAGATCGACGGCGGAGGAGCACTCCAGCAGCTGCAGTTTCTTGTGTCTCCGTGCACGCGTGCAATCAAGCCACACACAAATACAAAAGGCAGTGATAAAAGAGAAAACAAACAGTGCAATATGGCTTGTTCCCTTTATCATCGATACATTTTTGCATATCTTTCATTCATTGTTCTCTATCTCTCCACATCACCGTCTATATCTCTCGTTTCCCTGATCCCTGACCAGTCTGAAGAAGGGTCTCGACCCGAAACGTCGCCTATCTCCTTCGCTCCTTAGATGCTGCTGCACCCGCTGAGTTTCTCCAGCCTTTTGTGTACCCTCGATTCTCCAGCATCTGCAGTTCCTTCTTTAACAGAGTGCAATATATTAGTGATTAAGCTGCAGAAAAATCATGGATAAAAAAGTGCCATGGCCACAACGGGGTAGACTGGGAGATCAGGGTTACGTCCATACTTATGAGGGGTGCGTTCAGCAGTCTAATAACAACGGACAATAAACTGCTTTTAAATCCGGGGGTACCGTATTTCCCGGCGACAAAGACGCACCTGCGTAGAAGACGCACCCCCATTTTGAGTTGCTAAATTTGGAAAGAAACAAACAAACATTCGCCGTGGTGGCGGCCATTTGCATCGCGTATTGTTTTGCATTGCGTATTGTTTTCATATAAAACAAAGTTAATGTGTATACCGGTAATTTAAAAAAAAATTGAAATGTGTTTTTAATCTTCTGCCCAGTGGGAGGGTGGTAAAGGAGAGAATGACTGGGGTGTAAGTGGTCCTTGATTATGTGGGCTGCTGTCCTGAGGCTCCAGCTAGAGTCAACTGGAGGTCATGGAGGGGGGGTGGTTTGCCAATGGACTGGGCTGCATTCACAACTACAAACTCTTGCCATCTAGAGCAAAGCCATCGCCACATGAGTGATCTTATAGAAACATATAAAATTATAAAAGTACTGGACAAGCTAGATGCAGGAAAAATGTTCCCAATGTTGGGCGAGTCCAGAACCAGGGGCCACAGTCTTAGAATAAAGGGGAGGCCATTTAAGACTGAGGTGAGTAAAAAACGTTTTCACCCAGAGAGTTGTGAATTTGTGGAATTCCCTGCCACAGAGCGCAGTGGAGGCCAAATCACTGGATGGATTTAAGAGAGAGTTAGATAGAGCTCTAGTGGGTGGTGGAATCAAGGGATATGGGGAGAAGGCAGGCACGGGTTATTGATTGGGGACAATCAGCCATGATCACAATGAATGGTGGTGCTGGCTCGAAGGGCCGAATGTCCTCCTCCTGCACCTATTTTCTGTGTTTCTATGTTTCTATGATGCATAGGAGGCTTTCATCAATGTACCTGTAGAGATTGGCAAGAATCATTCGAGACATTCCAAATTGCCTTCGTTTTCCGAGAACATCGAGCCTTCGGAAGTTGAGCAACATTCCCTACATGTTTGGTCATATCAGACTGAGAATATCTGCAAGAATGGGAGTATACAGGCAATCTGGCAACATCTGATTTCATGACGTTTGAGTGTATGCCCACTCACACAGGTATCCACCAACATATTTCCATTCTTTCATTTGATTGCCAAACTGCACTGGTTTTTCATTACAATTCCAGAGAGCAATCAATATCTTACAAGTCATCCATGGATCTGAAGTGTACATCTTTTCTGTGAAATAATTTGAGGGGGGTGGGGGGGGGGGGGGGGCCATAGATTTGTGGTCGGAATCGGTCTTAGTAGATGGTGGATCAATGCCTTCTCTAGGGGCTTGAGTTCAATCGACTGATCATTGAGTACAGTGTATTAGTTGCGGAGTAAACGTCACCCATTCCTTCTCTCCAGAGTTGCTGCCTGTCCCGCTGAGTTACTCCAGCACTTTCTGTCTATCCACAGTGTATTAGTTACTACAGGGCTGTTCCACAAAGAGAGGCGATGTCCTCAAAAACCCTCTCAGACTTAAACGAACCTGTACAATTATTTTGAAAAAACAGCCTTCCTGTTGCCCTGGCCATTATTTATCTTGCAGCCAAACTTGTAAGACAGATTTAAATGATGATTATAACATTGCCGCTTTAGGGATTTTGTGTCCAATTTTGCAACATATTTCTTAAAAACAGCAATTTACATCAAAAGTGTTTCAACGGGGCAACCTGAAGTCAGGGAAGAAGCTTCATGTTTTTATTCTGACCACATTTAAAAAAAAACCTTAATGCCCTTGAATTTACACACATACCTTGTCAAGGAAAAAATATGTACAAACTTAGTTTACAGTTCCGGAGACCAGGGTTTAAGCCTGACTACGGGTGCTGTCTGTACGGAGTTTGTACGTTTTCCCCGTACCTGCATTGGTTTTTGTCTATTGTCTATAGACAATAGACAATAGGTGCAGAAGGAGGCCATTCGGCCCTTCAAGCCAGCACCGCCATTCAATGTGATTATGGCTGATCATCCCCAATCAGTACCCCGGTCCTGCCTTCTCCCCATATCCCCTGACTCCGCTATCTTTAAGAGCCATATCTAGCTCTCTCTTGAAAGCATTCAGAGAACCAGCCTCCACTGCCCGAGGTAGAGAATTCCACAGACTCACAACTCTGTGTGAAAAAGTGTTTCCTCGTCTCTGTTCTAAATGGCTTACCCCTTATTCTTAAACTGTGGCCCCTGGTTCTGGACTCTCCCAACATCGGGAACATGTTTCCTGCCTCTACCGTGTCCAAACCCTTAATAATCTTATATGTTTCAATAAGATACCCTCTCATCCTTCTAAATTCCAGAGTATACAAGCCTAGCCACTCTGTGCTCTCAGCATATGACAGTCCCGGCATCCCGGGAATTAACCTTGTAAACCTACGTTGCACTCCCTCAATAGAGATCTTCGGTTTCCTCCCACACTCCAAAGATGTACAGGTATGTAGGTAAATTGGCTTGGGATAAGTGTAAATTTCCCATAGTGTGTGTAGGATAGTGTTAAGGGCCTATCCCACTGTACGAGCTAATTCAAGAGTTCTCCCCAGTTTCCCCGATTCGAACTCGGAGAATTACGCTAATAGCCGCTCGTAGGTACTCGGGGCTCTCGTGGACATTTTTCAACATGTTGAAAAAACTTCACGAGCTTACCGATCTCGGTCCCTTAAGGACTATTTTATCTCTAGCATTTCTGAGACTTTAACGTTTGTAACACCTTGGATGTTGTCTAGCAGGTATTTCCTGTTTTTTTAATTTTCAGCTTTATTTTAGTGTTATGTTTAGAAGCTGCCATGTCTATGTCTATTTATCTTAATGCCCCAAAAGTTTCCCGAGTACCTACCATCCATTAGCGTTACGAGCCGCTAAGAGACGTCCCGAGCTCTGACGTACCCGCTACGTACTTACCACGAGTTTGATTTTTTTTTTTTTTAAATCGGGAGAGCTCTTGGGTAAACTCGTATAGTGGGACAGGCCCTTTAATGTACGGGGATCGCTTGTCAGTGCGGACCCACTGGGCCAAAGGGCCTGTTTCCCTGCTGTATCTCTAAAACAAAAAAAAACCTAAAATACACATTGAACCAAACTAGTGAAAAATCTCAGATGAACACAAGTGGATCGATCAATTGCTTAGCTGTAGTCCAGCAGATGTCAAGTCTGGTGCCCTAATTTCTTTACTCAAATATGTTAAGCAAACATTTTAGGCATTTTTTACTTTTGGGGCATTAAGATAAATAGACATAGACATGGCAGCTTCTAAACATAACACTAAAATAAAGCTGAAAATTAAAAAAAAACAGGAAATACCTGCTAGACAACATCCAAGGTGTTACAAACGTTAATGTCTCAGAAATGCTAGAGATAAAATAGTCTATAAGCTAGTGAGATCATGGGTGCAAAGAACAGAAGGAAGATGTATGATACAAGAGAAGGCAGTAACGGTTAAATGGAGAAGGGGATAATTGTTTAACGTGAAAGAGAACGCGTATTAGACAAGTAAGGAAACAAAAAAAGGTGTTAAAGGTGGGGGGGAGGCAGAACTAGCTGAAAATAAAGGAAACCAAAACTGAGTGCTGGTAACCTGTTGATAATTGCTGATGAAATGTGAAGGGCCTGTTCCACCAGCATGCGACGAGCGCGACCTAACGTGGTCGCTTGAGCCGTACGGCCTCGTGGGGCCGGTCCCACTTCGATCGCCGGAGGTAAATGGAGTTGTGCTGGTCCCGACATCGCGCGGGGCTCCGAAAAACTGACAATGTTCAAATATCCCGCGCGGCAATGGCCTGTCGGCCCGCAGGCGCATTGAGGCCACACGCAACGTCTCAACATCGTACATAGAAACATAGAAACATAGAAATTAGGTGCAGGAGTAGGCCATTCGGCCCTTCGAGCCTGCACCGCCATTCAATATGATCATGGCTGATCATCCAACTCAGTATCCCGTACCTGCCTTCTCTCCATACCCCCTGATCCCTTTAGCCACAAGGGCCACATCTAACTCCCTCTTAAATATGGCCAATGAACTGGCCTCAACTACCCTCTGTGGCAGAGAGTTCCAGAGACTCACCACTCTCTGTGTGAAAAAAGTCTTTCTCATCTCGGTCTTAAAGGATTTCCCCCTTATCCTTAAGCTGTGACTCCTTGTCCTGGACTTCCCCAACATCGGGAACAATCTTCCTGCATCTAGCCTGTCCAACCTCTTAAGAATTTTGTAAGTTTCTATAAGATCCCCCCTCAATCTCCTATATTCTAGACAGTATAAACCGAGTCTATCCAGTCTTCTTCATAAGACAGTCCTGACATCCCAGGAATCAGTCTGGTGAACCTTCTCTGCACTCCCTCTATGGCAATAATGTCCTTCCTCAGATTTGGAGACCAGAACTGTATGCAATACATAGAACATAGAAACATAGAAATTAGGTGCAGGAGTAGGCGATTCAGCTCTTCGAGCCTGCACCGCCATTCAATATGATCATGGCTGATCATCCAACTCAGTATCCCGTACCTGCCTTCTCTCCATACCCTCTGATCCCCTTAGCCACAAGGGCCACATCCAACTCACTCTTAAATATAGCCAATGAACTGGCCTCAATTACCCTTTGTGGCAGAGAGTTCCAGAGACTCACCACTCTCTGTGTGAAAAAAGTCTTTCTCATCTCGGTCTTAAAGGATTTCCCCCTTATCCTTAAGCTGTGACTCCTTGTCCTGGACTTCCCCAACATCGGGAACAATCTTCCTGCATCTAGCCTGTCCAACCCCTTAAGAATTTTGTAAGTTTCTATAAGATCCCCTCTCAATCTCCTAAATTCCAGAGAGTATAAACCGAGTCTATCCAGTCTTTCTTCATAAGACAGTCCTGACATCCCAGGAATCAGTCTGGTGAACCTTCTCTGCACTCCCTCTATGGCAATAATGTCCTTCCTCAGATTTGGAGACCAAAACTGTACGCAATACTCCAGGTGTGGTCTCACCAAGACCCTGTACAACTGAAGTAGAACCTCCCTGCTCCTGTACTCAAATCCTTTTGCTATGAAAGCTAACATACCATTCGCTTTTTTCACTGCTTGCTGCACCTGCATGCCTACTTTCAATGACTGGTGTACCATGACACCCAGGTCTCGCTGCATCTCCCCTTTTCCTAATCGGCCACCATTTAAATAATAGTCTGCTTTCCTGTTTTTTGCCACCAAAGTGGATAACCTCACATTTATCCACATTATACTGCATCTGCCAAACATTTGCCCACTCACCCAGCCTATCCAAGTCACCCTGCAGTCTCCTAGCATCCTCCTCACAGCTAACACTGCCCCCCAGCTTCATGTCATCCGCAAACTTGGAGATATTGCCTTCAATTCCCTCATCCAGATCATTAATATATATTGTAAATAGCTGGGGTCCCAGCACTGAGCCTTGCGGTACCCCACTAGTCACTGCCTGCCATTGTGAAAAGGACCCATTTACTCCTACTCTTTGCTTCCTGTCTGCCAGCCAGTTCTCTATCCACATCAATACTGAACCCCCAATGCCGTATGCATTAAGTTTGTATGCTGGTGGGACAGGCCCTTGAGAAAGCTCAAATGTTAAAGCCCACTTCACTTCCCGTGGCAACCAGGTCAGCCACAGGAGATACAAGACTTGCCACTTTATCTCCTCCTTTGTCACCCTTAATCCTCCTACCCTATCTTCCATTCATTTTGCTCTCAATACTTGTTTTTTTCATCGATATTATTTCCTGGTTCATTGATTTAACTTCCTGATTCAGACTCTGCAAGTCCTAGGAATTTGACTGGTTGAAGAGACATGCCATTACTCATCCTTTACACACAAGTCCTAGATTGTAATAGACGCAAAAAGCTGGAGTAACTCATCGTGACCCGCATCTCTGGATAACGGGAATATGTGGCGTTTCAGGTCGAGACACGTCACCTGTTCCTTCTCTCCAGGGATGCTGTCTGACCGACTAAGTTAACTCTAACTCTTTGTGTCTATCTTTGGTTTAAACTGCAGTTCCTTCCTACACATCCTAGATTGTAACCATGTGTCGGCTTTTCTTTGACTGGAGAGCAGTAACGAGGGCTTTACACTGTGCCTCCGTACACGTGACAATAATAAACAAAACCAATTCACCTCCAGCTCGTACCAGGCTGAACCTGAGGCACTGTGCAAACACCGGCACCCTCCCCTGGAAGAATGTCTTAAGTTCTTTCAAAGATTTGTGCTCACTCTGTCTGCCTCTGGCAAGATAAGAACATGATGAATACCATTCTCTTTGTACAAAGATCGACAGCAGCAAGAGATTACTTTTCACTCCAACAACAGTTCAAAGGGAGCTGAAGGCCTAAACATCGTAGGCCACGGTTACCTTGACAACCACCGATATGTTTCCCCAGTATTTTTAAAAGTTGCAATTGTGGCCGTAGCAGTTGCCAAATTACAGTCATGACCTTCTCTGCAAGTTAAAGATCTCTCATACATTGGTAACCATTCAAGATAAGAGGCTACCTAGCTCCCAGGGATCTCGACAATAGTCTCGTCTCTCAAGTTTCCTGGTCCCATTCTTTCACTTCCTTCCAAGCTTGGACAATGCAGTGTTCCACTTTGTTCCCCCTTTCAGGTTTAATTTCCAAATGAAACCCTGCCAGACCTCCCACATCTGACAACAACTTATTTGCCGTAATATTTTACTTGACAAAAAAAAAATGTACTTGAAGACAAACCACACCACTCCCAAAAGAGCACTGAAAAGTCCTAACGAAACTGCACACAATTTTAGACGCTCTACAAATCAGCAAATTAATAGACTGAATGTGCAGGAATGAACTGCAGATGCTGGTTTAAACCGAAGATAAAGACAAAATGCTGGAGTAACTCAGCGAGAGAGGCAGTACCTCCAATGTTTTGGGGCGGGATGCTTCTTCGGTCTAAAGAAGGGTCTCGACCTGAAACGTCGCCCATTCCTTCTCTCCGGAGATGCTGCCTGTCCCGCCGAGTTACTCCAGCATTGGGGCGGGAGATTGCAACCTTCACGTGGCCCGCCCCGTTTCGACGAATGCAATCAACCTGGCGTGCACAATCAAATAAGATCAAATAGAACAAGAGGTGCAACAACTTTAGGCTGAGCACGCCCTATGCAAGAAGAAGACTCCAGCATTTTGTGTCTATTTTCAATGAATAGACCAATATTGTGAAGCCTGTAAAGAGCTGCGTCAGGGGGTGGGGTTTGGAGGTGGATGGGGATGGAGGGGGGGGGGGGGGGGGGGACACGAAGAGAGGTAATGAACAAGAGTTCACTTAACACCTTGTTTTATTCTCACAGCTGGAAAAACAGGTTTTAACTACATAGGATGCTTATCAACGTTATTTTAGAGCTACATCTTCGGCCCATTGAGTCTGCGTCGACCAGCGATCCCGGCACAATAACACTGTCCTACACACACATTTTTACATTTATACCAAGCCCTATTAACCGAAGATCTCGGAGAAACCCATGCAGGTCACGGGGAGAACGTGCAAACTACTTACAGACAGCACCCGTAGTCGGGATCGAACCGGGGTCTCACTGCATTCGCTGTAAGGCAGCAACTCTACTGCCGCGCCACCGTGACTGCCGCTCTTTTGTAATTCGACTGGCCATTATACTCTTATTCGCGTAACCTTTTTAAGAAACCCATTGCTTATTTCAAAGCTTGCTTGCTGCAGGAATACAGACATTAGAGTGCAGTTTGAGGTCACGGAATAACTGAAAGCCAAGACACAGATTTTCATGTTGGGCAGAGGTGGGGTTGAAGCCGACGTCAGATGATACTGAATGCTAAATCAGTGTCAAGGACTGACTCTGCTTGAATTAAAAAAATAATTGAAAATCTTATACTATTGTGAGTTTAAAATGTTTTCTTATTTCCAGTTCAAAAGTCACCGACCTCATTTACAGAATTATATGCGCGAGTATGAGGACACCCCCTATGCTCAAATTACGCGGACATTGATACAAGTGTAATCATGTATTGTCATTCTGCTGACAGGATAGACGTAACAAAAGCTTTTCACTGTACCTCAGCACACGTGACAATAAACTGAACCGCGCTACCAGTTGTTTTTTGGACATTGTCCAGTTCAGCGCAGACCTGTTGGTGTCAGAATCTTGTGATTTCTAGTTTAGTCCAGCGTTGTTGCCTTCATTATTATCTTCAAATTACAACAACATTTCAGCACAAGTCAAACGCATTCAGTTTAGTTTATTGTCACGTGTACCGAGGTACAGTGAAAACATTTCATTGCATGCTATCCGGTCAGCAGAAAGACAACACATGATTACAATCGATCCATTTATGGTGTACAGATACATGATAAAGGGAATAACATTTAGTGCAAGGTAAAGCCAGCAAAGTCCACTCAAGGATAGTCTGAGGGTCACCAAAGAGGTGGACAGTAGTTCAGCACTCTCCACATCACCGTCTATATCTCTCGTTTCCCTGATCCCTGGCCAGTCTGAAGAAGGGTCTCGACCTGAAACGTCGCCTATCTCCTTCGCTCTTAGATGCTGCTGCACCCGCTGAGTTTCTCCAGCCTTTTGTGTACCCTCGATTCTCCAGCATCTGCAGTTCCTTCTTTAACAGTTCAGCACTGCTCTCTGGTTGTGGTAGGATGATTCAGTTGCCTGATAACAACTGGGAAGAAACTGTCCCTGAATATGGAGGTGTGCATTTTCACACCTTTTGCCTGATGGGAAAACACCACATATTTTGTCCCTACGAAATGTGGTTGGAAACAAGAAAGTATTTAATGGTGTGACACTAATGCTATCCAGCGTGAGCAGTTTGTTCAGTATTAATACATCAGATAGTCTGGAATGAAGGCCCTGGAACCTTCTATCTTGACGCTGTGTAAATTAGCAATGGTGTACATGGATATATTTTCACCAACAAACTCGAGTCAATATTTAAAAGAAAGGAAGGTTTTCTTTCGAGGCAAGTGTCAACCTTTACACAGTTTAGCAATTGGGGGAGCACCAACAATCTAATTTCTTCAATCACACAGCATCTTTCAAGGAAGTTTGAAGCTTTATTTCTATAAGCTTAAATGATTAATTTACCACTGCCATGCTACATATCTTTCATTAGTTGCCATCTATTTTTAGGTTTCTGTCATGGATAACAGAGTGCCTGAAAGGGAGGAACAAACTAATCTCAGAAACATCATGTGAGGAAACTGGCTTCCAGTAAAAATGCTATAGATAACAGTCTGCGTCAGAGAATTTGTCCACACCCTTGTGGATGCAGCTCACTTTCTGCACATTATGTAGGTGCGACCAGCATCCGTGTTTATCTGTTTATTTATGTGTATATATACAGTGGCTTGCAAAAGTATTCATACCCCTTGAACTTTTCCACATTGTGTCATGTTACAACCACAAACGTAAATGTATTTTATTAGGATTTTATGTGATAGACCAACACAAAGTGGCACATAATTGTGAAGTGGAAGGAAAATGATACATGGTTTTCAAATTTTTTTACAAATAAAAAAATGAAAAGTGTGGCGTGCAAAAGTATTCAGCGCCCTTTACCCTGCTACCACTAAATAAAATCCCGTGCAACCAATTGCCTTCAGAAGTCACCTAATTAGTAAATAGAGTCCACTTGTGCATAATCTAATCTCAATATAAATACAGCTGTTTTGTGAAGGCCTCAGAGGTTTGTTAGAGAACATTAGTGAACAAACAGCATCATGAAGCCCAAGGAACACACCAGACAGGTCAGGGAAAATGTTGTGGAGAAGTTTAAAGCAGCATTGGTGTAGGTTATAAAAAAATATCCCAAGCTTTGAACATCTCACGGAGCACTGTTCAATCCATCAACCGAAAATGGAAAGAATATGGCACAACTGCAAACCTACCAAGACATGGCCGTCCACCTAAACTGACAGGCCGAGCAAGGAGAGCATTGATCAGAGAAGCAGCCAAGAGACCCACGGTAACTCTGGAGGAGCTGCAGAGATCCACAGCTCAGGCGGGAGAATCTGTCCACAGGACAACTATTAGTCGTGCACTCCACCAATCGGGCCTTTATGGAAGAATGGCAAGAAGAAAGCCATTGTTGAAACAAAGCCATAAGAAGTCCCGTTTGCAGTTTTCCACAAGCCATGTGGGGGACACAGCAAACATGTGGAGGAAGATGCTCTGGTCTGATGGGACCAAAATTGAAGTTTTTGGCCTAAATGCAAAACGTTATGTGTGGCGGAAAACTAACACTGCACATCACCCTGAACACACCATCCCCACTGTGAAACATGGTGGTGGCAGCATCAAGCTGTGGGGATGCTTTTCTTCAGCAGGGACAGGGAAGCTGGTCAGAGTTGATGGGAAGATGGATGGAGCCAAATACAGGGCAATCTTGGAAGAAAACCTGTTAGAGTCTGCAAAAGACTTGAGACTGGGGCGGAGGTTCACCTTCCAGCAGGACAACGACCCTAAAAATACAGCCAGAGCTACAATGGAATGGTTTAGATCAAAGCATATTCATGTGTTAGAATGGCCCAGTCAAAGTGCAGACCTAAATCCAATTGAGAATCTCTGGCAAGACTTAAATTGCTGTTCACAGACGCTCTCCATCCAATCTGACTGAGCTTGAGCTATTTTGCAAAGAAGAATGGGCAAACATTTCAGTCTCTAGATGTGCAAAGCTGGTAGAGACATACCCCGAAAGACTTACAGCTGTAATTGCAGCGAAAGGTGGTTCTACAAAGTATTGACCCAGGGGGGCAGAATACTTTTGCACGCCACACTTTTCAGTTTTTTATTTGTAATAAAATTTGGAAACCATGTATCATTTTCCTTCCACTACACAATTATGCACCACTTTGTGTTGGTCTATCACATAAAATCCCAATAAAATACATTTACGTTTATGGTTGTGACGTGACAAAATGTGGAAATGTTCAAGGGGTATGAATACTTTTGCGAGCCACTGTATATATGGTCTATGGTACGTCGACGCACTGAACTGTTCTGTATTTATGCTTGCAATATTCTGCTGTGCTGCAGCAAGCAAGAATTTCATTGTCCTATCTGGGACACATGACAATAAAACTTTCTCTACGTAGAAACATAGAAAATAGGTGCAGGAGGAGGCCATTTGGCCCTTCGAGCCAGCACCGCCACTCATTGTGATCATGGCTGATCGTCCCTAATCAATAACCCGTGCCTGCCTTCTCCCCATATCCCTTGACTCCACTAGCCCCTAGAGCTCTATCTAACTCTCTCTTAAATCCATCCAGTGATTTGGCCTCCACTGCCCTCTGTGGCAGGGAATTCCACAAATTCACAACTCTCTGGGTGAAAAAGTTTTTTTCTCACCTCCGTCTTAAATGGCCTCCCCTTTATTCTAAGACTGTGGCCCCTGGTTCTGAACTCGCCCAACATTGGGAACATTTTTCCTGCATCTAGCTTGTCCAGTCCTTTTATAATTTTATATGGTTCTATAAGATTCTCCCTCATCCTTCTAAACTCCAGTGAATACAAGCCTAGTCTTTTCAACCTTTCCTCATATGACAGTCCCGCCATCCCAGGGATCAATCTCGTGAACCTACGCTGCACTGCCTCAATCACAAGGATGTCCTTCCTCAAATTAGGAGACCAAATTTTTAATTTTCTTTTTTCTCTTTAACTGTCATCCTAATTGTTTATATATTTAATTGCTGATCAACAAAACAATTGCAGCGTAGTAACACCAGAAATGAAAGCTGTTTAAGAGCAGGAAGGAACTGCAGATGCTGGTTTACAACAAAGATAGACCACAAAATGCTGGAGTAAGTGAACGGGACAGGCGGCACCTCTGGAGAGATGGAATGGGACTCGTTTCTGGTCGAGACCCTTCTTCAAACTGTTAAAGTGGGTTCCCAGTGTAGCATCTGAAGCAAAATTCACATTTAATTCACATGTTTAATCGATAATATTTTATTATTAATGTTTAATGTTTTATGTGTCATTCATGACTGTCACTGGATGTCATGTTGTCACTTGCGGGCGGAGTACCAACCCAAATTCCTTGTATGTGAATACTTGGCCAATAAACTTATTCATTCATTCAAAAACAAAAGAGTTAACTTGAGTAAATCAATAATTCCATATCAGGTGGACATACGCATGGTAACTGCCCTGACTCTCAGTCTGAAGAAGGGTCTCGACCCAAAATGCCACCATTCCTTCTGTCCAGAGATGCTCCAGCACCTGCATGGTAACTTTCTTATTCGAGGCAGTCTGCTTAAACCATTGCATTATGCTGCAGGCACAAAGAGTGTGGTTGGTGTGTGACCTGCAATCAATATTTCAGATGCTGCCTCATTTGGGTGCCTCTACTTTCAAACTCAAATCCTCTTACAACCAAGGCGACATTCAGGTTTAACTTTAGGTTTATTACTGACAACCAGTACCGAGGTTCAACAAAAAAGGGTTTGTTTTGCATGCTATCCAATCAAGTCAGGTAATACCATACACAAGTACAAACAGGGCAGCACAGCGGTAGAGTTGCTGCATTACAGCAAATGCAGCGCCGGAGACCCGGGTTCGATCCTGATTACGGGTGCTGTCTGTATGGAGTTTGTACGTTCTCCCCGTGACCTGCGTGGGTTTTCTCAGAGATCCTCGGTTTCATCCCACAAGCCAAAGACGAGCGGGTTTGTAGGTTAATTGGCTTGGTAAATGTATTAACAAAATGGCCACTAGTTGGGTATCGGAAAGTGTTAATTTGCGGGGATCGCTGGTCGGCGCGGGCCTGTTTCCGTGCTGTATCTTTATACCAAAGTACAATAGGTAGGAAGGGAAAGTTAGAGTCTCAGCATTGTAACACACCAGTTGCAAAGACAAAGTCCAAAGTCAGAGATGAGGTGGAGGTGAACTGGACAATAAAGGAAGGACCCTTCAGAAGCCAGTGGTTATTAGTGGTAATTCAGATATTAGTGGTAAAATAATTTTTGTTTTATGGGGACGGGGATGGTCGCGTGGCGGTTCGGCAGCGATTGCAGCGCCAGAGTCCTGGGATCGGTCCTGGCTGCGGATGAGGCTCAGGTCTGTGTCCAGGGCTGCCGAGAGTGTTTTTCGCTTGTCACCCTATGACTTGGGCATGCAATTCAAGCTCCGCTCATTGATCTTTGCCTCATGGACATCACCCTCCTCCAATCATCGCGCCGAATCATCATGTCGCGCCTCCATTGCCAGCTGACCGACGTCTCTCTCGTCCAATCGGCGCCCTCGACCGTCAGTCCCACCCCCACTGTCTCGCGGAAAGCGGAGATTTTAAAATCCGGATTACAGAAAATGGGGGGGGGTGGGTTGTGTCCCCCCTCTCAAAACAGGAGGGGGATGTGTCCCCATTGCCCCCCCCCCTGGATTTCCGCCCCTGCCCATGGCCACCCTCAACTCTCCTCTCATCCAGCAATCAATAAATTTACTGCCTCTACCAAGGATGAAAAAAATCCATCTTATCCCTCACAATTTTGTTTAGTTTGCAGGAACAGTAAAGGGCGTGTCCCACTTAGGCAATTTTTTCAACGACAGCCGGAAAATAGGCTGTTGCCACATGGTCGCCAAATGTTCAAAACCCTTTGGCAACGGTGGGCTTGACTTTGCTGGTCTACTGTCGCTGGTGCTGTGGTAGGTTGTCATAGGTTGTCGCCAGGATGATGCCGGGTGACGTAGGTTGTCGCCGGGTGCTGACTTCGGTGAATTCCATTGGCGACTACCTATGTCAACCACCGTCAACCGGCGACAGGTACCGGCGACTGAATTGTCTTCAGTTGTCCCCGACAGGGTTGTAGCTTGTCGTATCTTGTCGTGGGTGGTCGTAAGTTGACTTTGGTTGTCGTAGGTTGTCGCATGTGTGGTCGCAGGCAGACGTCCCAAGCCGCATGGAATCGTGTGGCCGGTTGACGTAGCTTGTCGTCGACTAGGTGGCAGCTTGCCGTGGACATTGTCGTGGGGGGGGGGGGGGGGTCCAGTTTCCGGGCTTTGCGGCGTACCGCTATGACTGTGACTGTCACCGACACTAAATCGCCTAAGTGGGACAGGCCCTTTAGCTCTTCCTTCACCATTTGTGAGGATCAAATCTGCTCGGAATACCATCTTTGTCCTCTGGCGTAATCGGTGGTCTCCACCCCTGCCTTGGCATATCTCCGGCTGCATCCTCCATCCATACTTCAGTTGCCGCCAGGCTCAGCTCCCTAGGCTGACCCACCATCTGTGTAAACCTCAGCTCATCCGAATGTCTGTTGCCCACGTGCATTAAGCATGGTTTACCTTTACGCATTAAACAGCCAGGACAGGATGGGGGGAGTTCCACCCCCCCGCCACGGGTACCATGTAACTCCGCGCTACCTGCTCCATGGTCAGATACTCGGCGACTAAACCGTCTCCCCCACCTGGTTTGCCAGGTGAGGAGGGGGCTGTGGACCCCCAGCAGGACCAAAGACAAGACCTGCCAAAGTGCGGATGAGCTCCTAGCGAGCCAACGGCCATCCACACTTCAGTAGCAGTTGCGATCACAGTCGTACATAAGGCAGCATGCCCGTTGATGTGTTCAACGATGATGATGAAACGACTCCTTACCACTGCAAGTATCAGCTGTGTTGTAACTCAAGATAGAAACATGGAAACATAGAAAATAGGTGCAGGGGTAGGCCATTCGGCCCTTCGAGCCAGCACCGCCTTTCAATATGATCATGGCTGATCATCCAGAATCAGTACCCCGATCTTGCTTTCTCCCAATATCCCCTGACTCCATTCACCCCAGGAGCTATATTTAACTCTATCGTGAATACATCCAGTGAATTGGCCTCCACAGCCTTCTGTGGCAGAGAATTCCACAGATTCACGACTAATGTGAAAAGTTTTTCCTCATCTCAGTCCCAAATGGCTTACTTCTTATTCTTAAACTGTGACCCCTGGTTCTGGACTCCCCAAACATAGAGAACATTATTCCCTCATTTAGCCTGTCCAATCCCTTAAGAATTGATTATCTTGACCACTTCTTGTCTACGCTATATATTGATTTTTGAGCTTGTCAATTATATTGATTTTAGAAAAAACGCTACCCTATATCGCTATGATTTTTGGCCATTTACTCAGTCCTCCTCCGCTGAGGCAGCCACGAGAATTTTTCCAATCGATGAAAAATAGAAAAGTTATGAATGTTAAAAAAATCTTGACATCAGCTAATTGGACCTCTCGTCTGTCAATCACCATGATGAAGGTAACACCGCTTCCGGGGGCCCAGGAGTATAAAGCCCCGGAGGCCAGACGTGAGTCAGTCACCCTGGAAGACTGTGAATGATAATTGAGTCCAGAACTGTGAGTCTACGCCGTGAGTGAACTGAACTGCTTGAAATTAAACAAATTGGTAGCCTGCACTCTGCTTGAAATGGTATGAAATGAATTTGGTGGCTTGCACTCTGCTTGAAATTGAATTGGAATTTGGTGGCCTGCACTCTGCTTGAAATAGAATGAAATGAATTTGAATTTGGTGGCCTCCACTCTGCTTGAAATGCTATGAAATTGAATTTGGTGGCCGGCACTCTGCTTGAAAGTGAAGAAGAACAAGCTGTGGCCAAAAGTCTGGATCGATCCCCCGTTTTTAATCCAGCTCTTCACCTACTGTGATTCTTCTAAGTCTGCATTGATTTTCGTGGCACTACATGAAAGTTAGTTAAGGAATATCTGCTAAAAAGCTTGAATGCCAGCATAATTGCTCAAGCATATTTATCACTGAGAGAAATCTTTAATATCCAATAGATAAGCAATGACATTAAAAACATATTAAAAACATATTTTGAAAGCATTGGAAATTTACATAAATATTTACTTCCGCGTATTCTCAAAGCCAAAGGTTTCACATGACAAATCAAGCAAATAAATATATTCAACATAGTTCACAACTTAAATTTGATGCAGTCACCATTATTTCGGATCATTTGCTTCTTCCTAAAGTATTTGGAAGATTACAATATTTGAATAACTTTCTGGCAGCAACATGACACTTAGTTTCATTGTCTGCAATTACTGTCAATGATACAACAACCATGACGCCAGGAGGAACAGCGTGATGGAAGAGACAAATGGCAGTGCTGTTACAGTTGCCAACTATCTCATTTTCAGCTTAGAAGGTGGTTGGATTAGGAGAGCCAGCCACCGTTCACCAACCTAGTGACCTGTGTCTGGTTGTCTGTCGGTGACACCACTCCCATGTCACTTTAAAATAAAACAAATACTTTTATTCAGAAACAAAACAAACATACAAAAAATTAACACGTTCGAAACTGCCTTTGTGGCAGTTCACAAAACAATACGCATCTATATTAAAATAACGTCGACATCATCATCGACCTCCCGCTGTGACCAGCGTTCACGGAAGGTCTCCAAAGTCCCCGTGTGTTCCCTCTCCAGTTACAAGCGGGCACGGATGTAACCCCGGAAAAGGTGCAGGCAGCCGACCCCGGTGCAGTCGTTGACTGCCCGCTGCCAGGAACCGCGAATTGCCATCTTGGCCAGGCCAAGGAGCAAACCAATAGGGAGACCCCCCCTCCTTCCAGACCCTCTGCAGCGGATGCCCAAATATCAGGAGCGTGGGGCTAAAATGTAGCCAACATTTGAGGAGCAGCCCCTTCAGATAGTCGAACAGGGGCTGCAACCTCTCACACTCCATGTACACGTGGAACACGATCTCTTCCTCACGGCGGAAGTGACAGACATGTCATTGAGAATGAAGGGTTTCTCAATGGCTGTGTGAGTGCCGACAGCAATCTTGGCTCGACAGATGTGGACCGCTGGCGACGGGTGACCTGCGACGGAGTGAGAAACTGGAAAGGTTTTTTAAATTGTTTTTTAAATTGCATCAACTAAGGCCAGGCTTTGAATATATTAGAAAAATAAGATTTTTGTATGTGCAAAGGGCCAAGCTAGATGACCTCCCTTGCACGCAAATAAAACCAGCATAGCATAGGATTTCCCAGCAGAGAGCGGCAAACTCAGCTCTCTTGACAGGGTCCGAGCCAAAACGTCACGAGTGTTAATGAAACAAATCTTCCATCAAAATACGATGAACAAGTAGTCAAAAGAACCAATACACTTGGTATCCCAGTGTAACTAGACCAGTTACACAATACAGCAGTACCTCATGCAGCGACATTAAGGAAGGACATCTTCTGATGTTGGAAGAGTTTCTGTAAGTTGCCCTTCCACCCCACAAAGTTACATGGTGCACGGCGATCGCTTTGCCCAACACCTCCGCTCAGTTCGCACCAACCGACCTGATCTCCCTCTGGCTCAGCACTCCAACTCCCCCTCCCATTCCGAATCCGACCTTTCTGTCCTGGGCCTCCTCCATGGCCAGAGTGAGTCCCACCGCAAATTGGAGCAGCCACCACCTCAGATTTCGCTTGGGTAGTTTGCACCCCAGCGGTATGAACATTGACTTCTCCAATTTCAGGTAGTCCTTGCTTTCTCCCTCCTTCCCCTCCCCTTCCCAGCTCTCCCACAGCCCACTGTCTCCGCCTCTTCCTTTCTTTCCCCCCCAACATCAGTCTGAAGAAGGGTCTCGGCCCGAAACGTTGTCTATTCCTTCTCTCCATAGATGCTGCCTCACCCGCTGAGTTCCTCCAGCATTTTTGACTACTTTATGTTTTTAAGTGCTCTTATTCAATCATGTAAATACTTTATGACTAAATTTAAATCTATTTATAATATTTTCAAAGACCGTCTGACCGCAAGACTGCAACCAATAGCACAAGAAATTGCAGCAAATTGTGGACGCAGCCCAGACCATCACACAAACCAACCTCCCTTCTATTGACTCCATTTATACCTCACGCTGCCTCGATAAGGCCAGCAGCACAATCAAGGACGAGTCGCACCCTGGCCACTCCCTCTTCTCCCCTCTCCCATCAGGCAAAAAGTACAGAAGTGTGAAAACGCACACCTCCAGATTCAGGGACAGTTTCTTCCCAATTGTTATCAGGCTACTGAATCATCTTACCACAACCAGACAGCAGTGCTGAACTACTATCTACAGGGCCCTCCATAATGTTTGGGACAAGGACCCATCATTTATTTATGATGCAAACCACTGGTTAGCCACAAAAATAGGATGGCCAGGTTACAGTTTGCCAAGAAGTTCTTCAAAGAGCAACCACAGTTCTGGGAAACGGTCTGGTGGACAGACGAGACGAAGATTAACTTATATCAGAGTGATGGCAAGAGAAAAGTATGGAGAAGAGAAGGAACTGCCCAATATCCAAAGCATACCACCTCATCTGTGAAACACGGTGGTGGGGGTGTTATGGCCTGGGCATGTATGGCTGCTGAAGGTACTGGCTCACTTATCTTCATTGATGATACAACTGCTGATGGTGGTAGCATAATTCTGAAGTGTATAGACACATCCTATCTGCTCAAGTTCAAACAAATACCTCAAAACTCATTGGCCGGCAGTTCATTCCGCAGCAAGACAATTATCCCAAACATACTGCTAAAGCAACAAAGGAGCTTTTCAAAGCTAACAAATGGTCAGTTCTTGAGTGGCCAAGTCAATCACCAGATCTGAACCCAATTGAGCATGCCTTTTATATGCTGAAGAGAAAACTGAATGGGACTAGCCCCCAAAACAAGCATAAGCTAAAGATGGCTGCAATACAGGCCTGGCAGAGCATCACCAGAGAAGACACCCAGCAACTGGTGATGTCCATGAATCGCAGACTTCAAGCAGTCATTGCATGCAAAGGATATGCAACAAAATACTAATCATGACTACTTTCATTTACATTACATTGTTGTGTCCCAAACATTATGGTGCCCTGAAATGGGGGGGGACTATGTATAAACACAGCTGTAATTTCTACATGGTGAAACCAAAATGTATAAAAATGGCCTTTATTAAAATCTGACAATGTGCACTTTAACCACATGTGATTTTTTTGTGTTACAAATCTCAAATTGTGGAGTACAGAGGCAAATAAATAAATGATGGATCATTGTCCCAAACATTATGGAGGGCACTGTTCCTCTTTGGTGACCCTCGGACTATCCTTGATCAGACTTTGCTGGCTTTACCTTGCTCCGAACTTTATTTTGTTATCATGTATCTACACACTGTAAGTGGATCGATTGTAATCATGTCTGGTCTTTCTGCTGACCTGTTAGCGCAACAAAAACAAAAGCTCTTCACTGTACCTCTGCACACGTGACAATAAACTAAACTGATCAGGGTCTCCTGAATGTCAGATACAATTAAAAACACAGCTTTAGCCTTGGCCTCCAAGGCTGGCCATGTGATGGGGCCACCTCTCCACCCTGGTGGAAGTGCCCTGAAATAAAGGCCACCGGTACAACAGACTTGGTGGGAACTAGTGTGTAGATGCTGGCTTAAACCAAAGACAACAAAAAAAGGCTGGAGTAAAGGACCTGTCCTACTTTCACGACTTAATTCAAAACCTCTGCCGAGTTTAAAGGACCTAAAAAAAGAAATCAAGATCGTGGTAATGTATGAACTCCTACGACCTTCCACGACTATGTTCACGAACTCCTACGAGTACGTCTACGAATTCCCACGACTATTTCGATGCCCTCTTTACGAGTAAAAAGTTGCAATTTCTTTCATCCCGACCATTTATTTTTTACTCGTGGACATTTTTTATCGGGCTGGAAAAATCGTCCCGACTTACCTGATGCCACGAGTACCTACAGCTGGCATAACGGGCCGCTACGATATATCTACAAACTCCTACGACCTCCTATGGACTCGTTACGAACATTCTGTGAGTTTGAATCAAGGGGAAATTCTTGAATTACCTCTTGAAAGTGGGACATGCCCTTAACTCAGCTGGTCAGGCAGCATCTCTGGAGTAAAGATACATCCATATCCCTCGTTCTCCACTCACCTGACTCTCAGTCTCAAGAAGGGTCTCGTCACCTATTCCTTTTCTCCAGAGATGCTGCCTGACCCGCTAAGATACTCCAGCTTTTTGTGTTTGCCTTCTGATGGGAACCAGACAGAATCCGGCATATTCCAACCAATTGTCCACACGAAGGTAAGCAGGGAAAAGTTTAATAATTGTGGCAATAATTAATAACAGATAGCTAAAGGATATAATTGAGGTACAAGGAACTGCAGACGCTGGTTTACAAAAAGAAACAAAAAGAATCAGCAGATCAGGCTGCATCTCCGGAGGAAATGGGCAGGTGACGTTTCAGGTCGGGACCCTGGTTCAGACATTGTAGGAGGAGGCAGAAAGCTGATAGTGAGGTGGTGGCGGGACAAAGCCTGACAAGTGATCGGTGGACACAGTTATTGGCAGACGGGGTCGTGAGGCGATAAGTGATGGGCGCAGAATGAGGCCATTCGGCCCATCGAGTCTACTCTGCCATTCACTCATGGCTGATCTAGCTCTCCCTCCTAACCCCTTAATAGGTGAACAAAGGCTAGAGATGAAAAGGAGACAAAAGGATGCAAGAGATGGCGAGCAGAGGAGCGGAATGTGAATCCGGATGAAGGGAATATAGGTGGTAGGGAGTGGGAATAGATGGGGGAGGGGGTTGAGGCTAGATAAATGGGAGAATATCCTGTGCACCCAGTAGGAGCAGAGCGAAGTGAGGGGAAAAGGGAGGGGGGGGGGGGGGGGGGGGGGGGGGAAGAAGAAGAGGGGATTGACCTAAAATTGGCGATTTCAATGTTCATACAGTTAGGTTGTCAGCTACCCAAGCGGAACAAGATGCTTTTATTTCAGTTTGCAGGTGGCCTCGCTCAGGCACCAGAGGTGGCACAAGACTGAACAGGTCATTAGGGAATGGGAATCACTTCAAAGTTATGGCTTCATGACATCTCAAAATTCTAAACCTGACCAAATTCAGAACCAAACTTCAGACTGGGAGCAGTTTAGTCTAGAGATGCAACGCGGAAACAGGCCCCCTGGCCCTCCGAGTCCGCACCGACTCGCGATCACCGCACAGTAACACTATCCAACCTGCACGAGAGGCAATTTACACTTACACCCCAACCCAATCAACCGACAAACCTTTGGAGTGTGGGGGGGGGGGGGGAGGGGAAACCGAAGATCTCAGAGAAGACGCACATGGTCATGGGGAGAACGTGCAAACTCCGCACAGACAGCGCCCGTAGTCGGGATCGAACCCTGGGCTCCAGCGATGCAAAGCAGCAACTCTACCGCTGTGCCTCCTGACCACGGCTATTCACTAATGACTTTTTATCAAAATGGGCTCTCACAATGATTTGTGCAGAAGCTTAGATCTGGGTATCAGCACATTGAGTGCATATTCTTTTAACGAGGAGGGCATGGTTTCTGACGGGATACAAGTATCTCTTCCACAAACTCTACCTTCATGTTCTGCTGGAGCCTGATCTTCCACTGCTTTTTTAAACATCAAATTATTCGGTTTTCATGCTGCTACACTGCCTAGTTTAGAGATACTGCACGGAAACAGGCCCTTCGGCCCACACCGACCTGCGATCCCCACACACTAACACCCATTTGGAGTGTGGGAGGAAACCGAAGATCATTGAGAAAACCCACACAGGTCACAGGGAGAACGTACAAACTCCGTACAGACAGCACCCATGATCAGGATCAAACCCGGCTACGATCTGTGTGGTGTCCGCATGTTCTCCCTGACCATGTGGGGTTTCCACAGGTGCTCCAGTTCCCTCACAAAGTATGTTGCTGGCGGATTGGTCATGTGCCACTGTAACGTGCTCCCAGTGTGTAGGTGAGTGGTCAAATCAGAAGGGGCGGGGGTGGGGGGGGGGGGGGGGGGGGGGGGGGGAGGTGGTATATTGATGAGAAAATGGCGGCAATGGGTTTTTGATTGTGGGCGTAGACTTGGAGAGTCCATTGTATACCACTACGTCATATCCTCCAATTTATTTTGTGTACATCCTGGTCAGATGGCAGGAAGCTATCACACAGAGTTTGGTTTCTATATCAGTATATCTCCTGACCGATGTACGGATAGGTTCTGAAGAGTGGAAACAAACGTAGGGAACACCCAGCATTTCTTAAGCTCTGTTGTCATGTGTCACCGGGGATACATCCCACAAGAGACTACTTCCAGGTAACACAATGGTACAGTAAGCACAGCCATGAAAGTAACAGAATTAATTGGACCGCCCTACTGTTGCCCGAGCTTATGGTTCCCTGGACCACAATGTTTCTTCTAACGTCATCCAATTCACGTGCAGGCTTCTCCTGGTGCAAGGCACAACAAGCGACCAACTATGACGGCTGTTGAGATGCTGCCCCTGGTTCTCCAGTCAAAGCTTCCATTTCTGACAACTATTAGTGAATGCTTTTCAGTCAAAACTGTACGCCATAACAACAGGACGTTCAACCTATCGTGTGTGCACTGGCTATCAAGCATCCATCTCCACTAAACACATTCACGCCTTCCGGCGGGCCGCTGGGAAGCCGGGGCCTCGCGGGCCGACAAAGTCCGTGGCCAATGGCCCCTGGATCGACGGAGCCCGCGGCTGGGGCCTGGGGCGGCGCTATGGAGGCATCCGGAGAGGACCCGGCGGCGTTAGTGGAGAGGTCAGTGCGGCGGTCGATGATGGCGCCGACCGACGGAAGAGGACAGACCACGTGGAAGTGAGGACGCTGTTACCAAGGGAACGAACAAAGGAGGATCTGGCGTGAGGGGTCAGCCATGAGGGAGGGGGTTGGGGGGGAGAAAAAAAGGGGGACCTTGTAACATTGTAAGTGCCCTTTATGTGCAACTATTTGCATACCTCGGGTACGCAAGCAAAGAATCTCACTGTGACATTCCATCTCCACTAACCATGCACTAATACGGATTTATTCTCCAACATTTCCATCAATCCCATCCAGATTCATCTACACACTATGGGGGAACTTTTAACCTCTCAACCTGCACATTGCCAGGGACCGGGAGGAAACCTGACTGCCTGGAAAATATTCACAGGTTTGCCAGTGCTACACAGGTGGGTTTAAACTAAATAGCGGGGGGGGGGGGGGGGGGGGGATGGGTTGACAAATTGGGAGTATACAGATGGAGCTAAAGGGGAAGAGAATACAGGAAAAGTTACGAAAGACTCCCGAATTAATGGGATGGAAAGTTCAAGAAGGGATAAGAGAGTAAAGTCAGGTGAAATAGGAACCGGTATGAGAGGGCGACGAATATCGAATTAAAAGTGTTGTATATGAATGCGCGAAGTGTAAGGAATAAAGTGGACGAGCTTGAGGCTCAGTTAGAAATTGGTAAGTATGTTGATGTGGGAATTACAGAGACATGGCTGTAAGAGGGCCAGGGCTGGGAACTGAATATTTAAGGGTATACCTCCGATCAAAAAGACAGACAGGTGGGCAGAGGGGGTGGGGTAGCTCTGTTGGTGAGGAATGAAATTCAGTCCTTTGCAAGGGGTGAAATAGAATCAGGAGATGTAGAGTCAGTATGGATAGAACTGAGGAATTGTAAGGGTAAAATACCCTAATGGGACTTATCTACAGGCCCCCAAACAGTAGCCTGGATATAGGGTGCAAGTTGAATCAAGAGTTAAAATTGGCATGTAGTAAAGGTAATGCTACGGTTGTTATGGGAGATTTCAACATGCAGGTAGACTGGGAAAATCAGGTTGGTGCTGGACCCCAAGAAGGGGAGTTTGTGGAGTGCCTCTGTAATGGATTCTTAGAGCAGCTTGTACTGGAGCCTACCAGGGAGAAGGCAATTCTGGATTTAGTGTGGTGTAATGAACCGGATTTGATAAGGGAACTCGAGGTAAAGGAGCCATTAGGACGTAGTGACCATAATATGGTAAGTTTGAATCTACAATGTGAGAGGGAGAAGTGTAAATCGGAGGTGTCCATGTTACAGTTGAGCAAAGGGGACTATGGAGCCATGAGGGAGGAGCTGGCCAAAGTTGACTGGAAAGAGACCCTAGTAGGGATGGCAGTGGAACAACAATGGCATGTATTTCTGGGAATAATACACAAGGTGCAGGATCAGTTCATTCCAAATAGGAAGAAAGATTCCAAGGGGAGTAAGAGGCGACCGTGGCTGACAAGGGACGTCAGGGACAGTGTACAAATAAAGGAGAAGAAGTACAACGTAGCAAAGATGAGTGGGAAGCCAGAGGATTGGGCAAAACCTTTAAAAATCAACAGAATATAACTAAAAAGGCAATACGGGGAGAAAAGATGAGGTACGATGGTAAGCTAGCCAAGAATTTAAAGGAGGATAGTAAATGCTTCTTTAGGAATGTGAAGAGAAAAAAATTAGTTTAGACAAATGTAGGTCCCTTGAAGACAGAAGCAGGTGAATTTAATATGGGGAACAAGGAAATGGCAGACGAGTTGAACAGTTACTTTGGATCTGTCTTCACTAAGGAGGACACAAACGATCTCCCAGATGTACTAGGGACAGAGGACCGAGGGTGACGGAGGAACTGATGGAAATCCACATTAGGCAGGAAATGGTGTTGGGTAGACTGATGGGACTGAAGGCTGATAAATCCCCAGGGCCTGATGGTCTGCATCCCAGGGTACTTAAGGAAGTGGCTCTAGAAATTGTGGACGCATTGGTGATAATTTTCCAATGTTCTATAGACTCAGGATCAGTTCCTGTGGATTGGAGGGTAGCTAATGTTATCCCACTTTTCAAGAAAGGAGGGAGAGAGAAAATGGGGAAATACAGACCAGTTAGCCTGACATCAGGGGTGGGGAAGATGCTGGAGTCAATTATAAAAGATGAAATAGCCGCACATTTGGATAGCAGTAACAGGATCGGTCCGAGTCAGCATGGATTTACGAAGGGAAAATCATGCTTGACTAATCTTCTGTAATTTTTTGAGGATGTAACTAGGAAAATGGACAAGGGAGAGCCAGTGGATGTAGTGTACCTGGACTTTCAGAACACCTTTGATAAGTTCCCACATAGGAGATTGGTAGGCAAAATTAGAGCACATGGTATTGGGGGTAGAGTGCTGACATGGAAAGAGAAGTGGTTGGCAGACAGGAAGTAGGGTCGCTTTCAGAATGGCAGGCAGTGACTAGTGGGGTACCGCAAGGCTCGGTGCTGGAACCGCAGCTATTTATAATATATATTAATGATTTGGATGAAGGGATTAAAAGTAACATTAGCAAGTTTGCAGATGACACAAAGCTGGGTGGCAGTGTGAACTGTGAGGAGGATGCTATGAGGATGCAGAGTGACTTGGACAGGTTGGGTGAGTGGGCAGATGCATGGCAGATGCAGTATAATGTGGATAAATGTGAGGTTATCCACTTCGGAGGCAAGAACGGGAAGGCAGATTATTTTCTGAATGTTGTCAGGTTAGGAAAAGGGGAAGTACAATGAGACCTGGGTGTCCTAGTACATCAGTCATTGAAAGTATGCATACAGGTACAGCAGGCAGTGAAGAAAGATAATGGCATATTGGCCTTCATAACAAGAGGAGTTGAGTATCGGAGCAAAGAGGTCCTTCTGCAGTTATACAGGGCCCTGGTGAGACCACACCTAGAGTATTGTGTGCAGTTTCGATCTCCTAATTTGAGGAAGGACATTCTTGCTATTGAGGCATTGCAGCGTAGGTTCTCGAGGTTAATTCCCGGGAAGGAAGGACTGTCATATTTTGATAGAATGGTGTGGCTGGGCTTGTATACTCTGGAATTTAGAAGGATGGGAGGGAATCTTATTGAAACATATAAGATTATTAAGGGGTTGGACACGCTAGAGGCAGGAAACATGTTCCCGATGTTGGGGGAGTCCAGAACCAGGGGCCACAGTTTAAGAATAAGGGGTAGGCCATTTAGAACGGAGATGAGGAAACACCTTTTCACACAGAGAGTTGTGAATCTGTGAAATTCTCTATGTAGCCCACACTTTGAAAACAATCTAATGGCTGTACAACTCGATAATGATGCAAACATATTTTTACCATTTCTAATTTTACCCTACACAGCAAACTACTTAAATGATAATATCTGAAATAGACTTCGGACAGTTAAACTGCATTTGACCATTTTGACCCCATCTTTAAATATCCTTTCTCTATTTATCTTCAGCTACATTTATCCAGTTGCATCTATAATCAACAAAGAGACTATTCAATAACATCGTGGTGATATGCTGTGACTCAAACTGATCAAATGCAAGCCAGCGTGGAGATGCAAGATTGTATGTGGAACAACCTCAAGGATTTAACGAGCAATTTATCAATACAATGGTCGGGAAAAGAGAAAAACCTGGTTTATTCCTTGCAGTATCTGAGCAACTAAGCATTCTGTCCCTTACAATGAAACAAATGGAAATCCAAACAGGTCATAAAGACCTACCGAGGAGTTTAGCTTAGGTCAGAACATGGAGTTCATTTCAAAATGACACAATTCTATAATGGAAAGATGACGCGTTTGGTCATTTTGAAGCATTAAGCAAAATGATCCAAAGGTCATTTTCACTGAGATTTTGTTCAAATTATGTTTTTGTATGTTCTTCAATGTATGTTCTTCAGAGAAAAAAAATGTGGTGTTCATATTCAGTCTGAAGAAGGGCCTCGTCCCGAAACGTCACCCATTCCTACTCTCCGTCGATGCTGCCTGTCCTGCTGAGCTACTCCAGCACTTTGTGTCTATCTTCAAGAAAACATTAGTATATTATCAATTATATTGTACCAGTAAAAGGTCGGTAACACAGCCAGACTATCATACACCTATGAATTATAAATGATTGTCCATTAATGCTGAACATTCAGCTTTTAAACTCGTGCTGATCAGAGTAATAGAGTTTGATTTGAATGCTATGACTGGGGAAATTATACAGTTGTAAAGTGAATTACTCTTAGGCTGCACCTAATCACACTCATTGTCTCCGAAATACATGTGAAAACCCTCCTGATAAATCTCACTGATAATATCTTCAGATTTTACTCTATGGGCACGCAATTGAATGTATGGGGTATATGGGGAGAAGGCAGGCACGGGTTATTGATTGGGGACGATCAGCCATGATCACAATGAATGGCGGTGCTGGCTCGAAGGGCCGAACGGCCTCCTCCTGCACCTATTTTCTATGTTTCTATGTACGCTTGCATTCAAGACTCAGATTACCACATCCATTTGTTCGCTTGCATCACTATTTTATTTATCTCAGTATTATAAATCTATTCACCGTTCAGATAAAAGATAATGCCGTGCACTTCACAGGGCAAAGTACAAACAGTGTATGTACATTTTAAGGACTCACATTATTTAATACAGCACAGAAACAGGCACTTCAGCCCACAATCTGCTTGCCGAACAAAACTGATCACCTCGGACTGCTCATGACCCCTGTCCCCTCATTCTCTGTATATCCATGTCTCTATCTGAAAGTCACGTAAATTACATGATCATGTCGACCTCCACATTCCAGGCATCCACCATTCTAAAAACGTAAACACTGCCCAGTCCATCACCGGCTCTGACCTCCCCACCATCGAAGGGATCTATCGCAGTCGCTGCCTAAAAAAGGCAGCCAAACATCATCAGAGACCCACACCATCCTGGCCACACACTCATCTCACCACTGCCACTGGGAAGAAGGTACAGGAGCCTGAGAACTGTAACGTCCAGGTTCAGGAACAGCTTCTTCCCTACAGCCATCAGGCTATTAAATACTACAATCTCATAAGCTCTGAACTACAATAGACAATTATCATTATTAATTATTATTGCACTGTTATCGTTTGTTCTTTTTTCCTGAGTTTTGGTTTTATTATTTACAATGTTTACATATTCTGTTGTGCTGCAGTAAGTAAGAATTTCATTGTTCTATCTGGGTCACACGACCATGAAACACTTGACGTGACGTGACTCCTTTAAACTTTGCCCTTCTCATCTTGAAGCTATACCTTCTGGACTTTGACACTTCCATCCTGAGATAAAGGTTCTGACCATCTCCCCTTTCATGGTGTTATTCACCTCTATCAGATCTCTCCACGGCCTTCGATGTTCCTGGGAAGACAATGTCTGCCCATTTCTAACTTATCTTGCATCCAGGGCTTCTGTGGGGTTCCACAGAACAAACCCCCCCAAAAACGTGTGAGAGCAAAGATTGAGTTTGCGATCACCAGGCCATCCTAATTGATGAACGTTCAACTGGGTATGGTAGTACAGTTGCTATTCTTCTGATCAAGCAACCGGCGTCTGGGCTATTCGTACAGGGAAAACATTTACAGTGCCCTGCATAATGTTTGGGACAAAGGCCCGTCATGTGATTTTTTTTTCTATTACAAATCTCAAATTGTGGAGTACAGAGGAAGAATAAATAAACGATGGGTCTTCGTCCCAAACATTATGGAGGGCACTGTAAATTCCACAGCTGCCATTGGAGGATAATTAAATATAATCAAAGATTTGTCCCACCCCAGATGGAATATCTTTTTCCCACTCCCATCGAGCAAAAGATACAGAAGCTTGAAATGAGCGCCACTAGACTCGGGTATAACTTCTTCCGGTCTGTTTTTCAGGCTTCAGTTTGATCCTTCCATAAGGGTACTCTCCAATTCACCTCTACCCCATTGTGGACATTGGACTTTGTCCATAGAGCTGGTGCTCTACAAAGCTGAGCACTGAATTCTTCACACTGTATCTTCCCCTTTGCTATTCCTTTTGTGCATGAGATTGGCACAATTCTATTTATATGAACTATGAATTAATGAAATCGTTTATTGGCCAAGTATGTTCACATACAAGGAATTTGCCTTGGTGCTCCGCTCGCAAGTAACAACACGACATACAGTAAACAATTAAGAATAAAACATAAAACATTAAAACATTAAGAATAAAACATTATAATTTAAACATGTGAATTAAATAAAATACCAGAGCAAAAGAAGGCTACAGATGTTTGGTTATTGAGTAGAGCAACTACTCGTGGATAAAAACTGTTTTTATGTCTGGCTGTGGCGGCTTTGTCAGTCCGGAGTTCTTCCAGAGGGAAGTGATTCAAAGAGTTTGTGGCCAGGTTGTGGGGGATCAGAGATGATCTTGCCCGCTCGCTTCCTGGCCCTTGCAGTGTACAGTTCATCAATGGGGGGAGGGCTGCAGCCAATAACCTTCTCTGCTGATCGGACGATTTGCTGCAGCCTCCAGGTGTCGTGCTTGGTGGCTGAGCCAAACCACACCATGATGGAGAAGGTGAGAACAGACTCTACGATGGCCGTGTAGAATTGGACCATCATTGCCTGTGGCAGATTGTGCTTCCTCAGCTGCCGCAGGAAGTACATCCTCTGTTGTGCCTTTTTGACTGTGGAGTCGATGGTAGTCCCCCACTTAAGGTCCTTGGAGATGATGATTCCCAGGAACTTAAAAGACTCCACAGATGTGACTGTGGTGTTGTAGATGGTGAGTGGGGTGAGGGGAGGGGGAGCTCTCCTAAAGCCTACAATCAATTCCACTGTCTTAAGAGCATTGAGCTCTAGGTTGTTATCTGTAGGTTCATGCAATCAAGAGCAGAGCAGTTGCCATACCAGGCTGATATGTAGCCCTTTATCAGATTCCTTCTTAAGATGTAGCCCTTCAGTGTCTGTTCTATTGTGCATCTATAGAAGTCCAAGAGAATCCTCATGGAGATATCAAGACTTCTTAGACAACTAAGAAAGTAAGTAGGGGGTACACAAAAAGCTGGAGAAACTCAGCGGGTGCAGCAGCATCTAAGGAGCGAAGGAGATAGGCGACGTTTCGGGTCGAGACCCTTCTTCAGAAGAAAGTAAGTACATTGATACTCTTCCTTAATCACTGCAATGAGAAGCAATCCAATTACGCCGATGATGATATGGACGTCTAGGAACTTGAAGCTGAGAGTCTTCTTTACACCAGGTCTATTAATGAGAAGTGTATAGGAAGGAACTGCAGATGTTAGTTTAAACCGAAGATGGACACAAAATTCTGGAGTAACTCAGCGGGACAGGCAGCATCTCTGGAGAGAAGGAATGTGTGGCGTTATGGGTTGAGACCCTTCATCAGACTGAGAGTCAGTTGAGGGGAAGTGGAAGATACAGAGATAAGGAAGTGTAAGGTGTGAGAACGAGACATCAAAGGGGATAGAGATCAAGGAAAATGCAGAATAGATCGTTGTTAGCTGGGAGAAGGTAACAAAGCGAACAGAGATAAAATGTAATCAGGGTCAGTCAGACTGGTCGGAGAACTGGGAAGGGGGAGGGGATGGAGAGGGGGGAAAGCAAGGGTTACTTGAAGGTAGAGAAAAGTCAATATTCATACCGCTGGGGTGTAAGCTGCCCAAGGGAAATACGAGGTGCTGTTCCTCCAATTTGCGCTGGGCCTTACTCTGACAGTGGAGGAGGCCCAGGACAGAAATGTCAGTGTGGGAATGGGAGGGGAGTTAAAGTGGTTAGCAACTGGGAGGTCAGGAGAACCGGGACTGACTCCCACAGCTATCTAGACTACACTTCCTCCCATCCTACCTCCTGCAATCCCCTTCTCCCAATTCCTCTGTCTGTGCTGTGTCGGCACCGGAGATGAGGTTTTCCATATGGTTCCATAAAGAATGCCCTCATTCTTTATGGAACGGGGGTTCCCCTCTTCCATCATAGATGAGGCCTAAGGTCTCCTCGAAATACGCAACTCCGCTCTTGCTCCCCCTCATCGCAACAGGGACAGAGTCCCCTCGTCATCAACTTTCACCCCATCAGCTGTCGCATACGGCTCATAGTCATTGAGACAGGGCACTTTATTTTCCTTGGACTCTGGAATGATAGATTTCTTTGAAGCTGATGGAGACAATGGACTGAAATGAGAGATTGAAAAAGTTAAGTTGGTTAGCCGGTTGATTGGTGCACAATCTTATGACCTGCCCAGAGACTCCGTTCAGGCTGGCCATTTTCTGAGAGTTTATTCTCGTGAGAGCAGAACTGCTTTGCCGCTCAATTGGACATCTTACTTGTGGCTCCAGTTGGCTCTTAATTCTCCCCGCAATTCAGGTTGTCAAATAAGCATTGCAATTGGCAGCGCCCACATCCTACGAGTGAACGGTAGTCTTCCCCAGGGCGCCGAAGGTGGCGCAGCGGTAGAGTTGCTGCCTTACAGCGCTTGCAGCATCAGCGACCCGGGTACGATCCCGACTACGGGTGCTGTCTGTATGGAGTTTGTACGTTCTCCCCTTGGGTTTTCTCCAAGATCTTCGGTTTCCTCCCACAAACTAAACGCTTAATCGGCTTGGTATAAATGTAATTTGTCCCCAGTGTGTGTAGGATAGTGTTAATGTGCGGGGATCGCTGGCCGGTGCGGACTCAGTGGGCCGAAGGGCCTGTTTCAGTGCTGTATCTCTAAACTAGACTCAACTAAACATACAAGAGAGTCAGGACTCATTCCATTACTGGTCAGTCTCCTCAACCTTGGCACAAAATACATCCATATGTACAGCTCCTGCTAAATTTAATTGACCTGTTTCCCTCCACATTTTCAACAATTAACCATTTTAGCAACATTCAATGTAACAGACTATCTCACTTTACTGAAAAGACAATTGGCATTGAATGTTTCAATACAGTCGCTGCCTCAAAAAGGCTGGCAGCAACATCAAGGATCCACACCATCCTGGTCACACACTCATCTCTCAGCTGTTAGGGGGCACCGTCCAGTTGGGTATGGCTGCCCAGCCTGCAGCTGTCTGTCTTTTAACTTCTTTTTTTTTTTAAGTGTGTCAAAAGTGTTTGTTTGGAGTCTATTCTTTTTTATGTGGGAGGAGGGGGAAACTGCTTTTCCTGGTCCCTACATGGTCGGAGAGGCAGCTTTTCTCCGGGCTGCATCCTCGACCCGTCCTCGCGGCCTACCAGCGGGCCTGGAGCGGCCGGAACCTCGACACCTGGAACGGCCGCTGGAGCGCCGTCACGGAGAGCAACGGGCGATGCCTTGCCCGGGTCGCCGCGCTGGAGCTCCGGTGAGCTGAAGACCGCCGACAAAAAACATCGCAGGGCTGCGGGACCGTGGAGCGGCCAGCTGCGGGCAGCGGCGCCGAACTTTACATCGGGAGCTTCCATCCCAGTTGTGGAGCTCCATCCGGCGCGTCCTTGTTGGCTTCGGAAGCCGCGGACTCCAGTAAGAGGCGGCCGTTCCAGGTGTCCCAAGCAGCTGAGAAGATTCTCCCGACGCCGGAGCACCATCACCCGGCCAGAACGGCCTGGAACATCGGGTTGCCGTAGCAGCAACTGCAGAGGCCTCAATAGGCCCGACTATGGGTGAACTGGGGCTGGAACTGGACTTTGTGCCTTCCCCCACAGTGGGAACCACTGTTTACTGTTAAATCCTAGGATGTTGTGTCTTATCTTTATCTGTGTGCTGCATGGCAAGTCAAATTTCACTACACCAATTGGTGTACGTGACAATAAATGTCCTTTGTCCTTTGTCCTTCAGGTAGAAGGCACAGGAGCCTGAAATCTGCAAAGTCCAGGTACAGGAACAGCTTCTTCCCCACAGCCATCAGGCTATTAAACTCAACTCAAACAAAAATCTGAACTTTAATAGCCCATTGCACTTTATCTGATTATTTATGTGTGAATATATATATTCAATGGCATATGGACACACCGATCTGTTCTGTATTCATGCCTACTATATTCTGTTGTGCTGAAGCAAAGCAAGAATGTCATTGTCCTATCTGGGACACGTGACAATAAACTCTCTTGAATCTTGAACTCTTGAACAATGACATGACAGATCTTTTGATATCCAGATAATTTCAATGATTCTGAATGTAAAGGCTGTTAGAATAGAATAGAATGCATTTTATTGTCATTCAAACAGCTTGGTTTGAATGAAATTGCATTTTCTACAGTCTTACAATAAAAAAACCCAAGACCCAAGACCCACACTTAACGCAGTTTACACAAACATCCATCACAGTGAACCTCCAACCCCTCCTCACTGCGATGGAAGGCAAAAGTCTTATCTCTTCCCTTTGTTCTTCTCCCGCGGTCCAGCAGTCCAACTGCAATGTCGAGGCGAACTGGGGCTCACGATGTTAAAGCCCCCGGCAGGCGATGGCAAGTCCTGTGGCAATTTAAGCCACGCGGGGCGATGTTAGGCCCGGCTCCGTGTCCTTTAAACCCCGCGATTCCAGCGGGAGAAGGTGCCTTTGCGGGAGCTCCGAGAAGCGGTCTCCCACCAGTGTTCCGATCACCGAGTTAGAGTGCTGGGATGCACATTGTCTCAAAAATAACTTTCCTCTGGTTCTGATAAAACTTAACTTTCCTCCTGCATTATATGAAAAGGAATTTCAATGGAACTCAGTGTTTACCCTTGTAAGTGCAAGCACGTCCAGCAGAAGCAAGGTTCTCTTACTGGTTCCTCAGCTGTGTTGTCGCTGGGCATGGGCCTGTATGAACTCAAAATACTTAAACTCAACACAGTTGTGTGTAGTCTGAGTCCAGGTGCCTGGGATACTGCAGCTTGCAAGACTTTCATGGTACCCGTTCCTCCCTCTACTTGTGCATATGACAATAAACTACACTTGATCACACGACCAACACTAAATTAAAGCTGGCATAGATAGGATCCAGGTACATATTGTGTCGGAAGGAACTGCAGATGCTGGTTTACACCAAAGATGGGCACAAAATGCTGGAGTAACTCAGCGGGACAGGCGGCATCACTGGATGGAAGGAATGGGTAGACACAAAAAGCTGGAGCAACTTAGCGAGATGGGCAGCATCTCTGGAGAGAAGGAACGGGTGACATTTGCAGTCGAGACCCTTCTGAATAGAATAGAATGAATAGGAGCAATGGGTGACATTTCAGACTGAAGAAGGGTCTTGACCCGAAACGTTGCCCATTCCTTCTCGCCAGAGACGCTGCCTGACCCGCTGAGTTACTCCAGCATTTAGTGTCCATCCAGGAGCATGGTACAGAAGCTGGTTAAAAACAGAAAGAACAAGCAGGCTATAGTACTAATTACATGCACTTGCACTAATATTCTAGTTACTTATAATGTTATAACATTGACTATTTTTAAAAAATTCATCATTAACAACGATTAATAGATCTAACTGGCAAGAGCATTCAAGAGTATTAAAAAAAAATGCTGGAGAAACTCAGACTGAACAAGGGTTTCGACCCAAAACGTTGCCTATTTCCTTCGCTCCATAGATGCTGCCTCACCCGCTGAGTTTCTCCAGCATTTTTGTCTGCCTTCAGTTTAAACCAGCATCTGCAGTTCCTTCCTACGCATCGATTTCTATACCTTCCAGTTAAATACTATTGTGTCTGTATTCTGCTGCAATCTGGACCTGTTCCTCAGCCCTGCAACCAACACAACACAAAGCAGCATAATTATCTTCTAAAGGGCCTGTCCCACTTGGCGATTTTAATCGGCGACTGCCGGCGTCATATCAGTGTCGCCAAAAGATTTTGAACATTTCAAAATCTAGCGGCGACAAAAAAAATGTTCACGGCTTGTCAATATGTTGGTGACCTGATACGTCAGTCAATAATGCCAGCAGTCGCCAAAAAAAATCGGCAAGTGGGACAGGCCCTTAATTGTTCATTTCTCCTTTCTCTTTACCCTCGTCCCAGCCTTCCCTTTCTCCCACCCATCTCTCCTACTAGTTTCTCTGCAGCTTCAAGTTACTTTTTTAATCTCCCCTTTCCCAGTTCAACCAAGAGTTATTGACCCGAAACATGAACACTATTTCTCTTTCCACAGATGCCTGCTCACTTGCCAAGTGTTCCGGCTCTTTCTGCTTTGTTTTATAGATGTTTTGGATTATAATTTTCTGATTTTTATCTGCAAACTGTACAGAATAAGCAAATTGATCCAAGGCATGGCACACCAAATAAACGTAACTAGAAGAGTGGAGGAGGAGGGAGCTACAGCTTTTCATGCCACTAAATGGTGGATAATTTAAGATGTAATTAGTGGAGGTTAGTGTATATACAAATTATGGATTAAATCAGTCTGACTGGCTGACTGACTAGTCTGACTGCCCTCTGATCAAATTTTATCTCTGTATGATTCGTTGTCACCTTCTCCTAGCTAATAACGATCCATTGTTAATCTTCCTTTATCTGATCATAATCATACTTTATTAGCCAAGTATGTTTTGCAACATATGAGGAATTTGATTTGCCACAGTCATACCAATAAAAAGTTTTTATTGACACAAAATAACAATTTAACATGAACATCCACCACAGTGACTCCCCCACATTCCTCACTGTGATGGAAGGCAAAAAAAAGTTCAATCCCTTCACTTCCTTGTCCTCCAGCGGCCGGGGGCCTCTAACCATCCGTTGACGGGAGGATTTTACTCCCGTAGCCGGACCTTCACGTCGGGGCGATCAAGCTCCTGTATCGGGGGGGATCTCAGCTCCCCCGCACCGGGCGATCTGAGCCCGGGTCGGAGCTATTCGAACGTCATGCGGCTTTTGGAGCTTCCCGACGTCAGGCTCAACCTGAGACTGCGAGCTCCTCGATGGTGAAATCCGCAGTTGGAGTGTCCATCTCAGGCAAGGAATCCGCTCCGATGGTATGTCCACGCCCGGCAGTGGGGCCCAAAGTCAGTCTCGAGCAAGGCCTCCAGCTCCACGATGTTAGACCGCAGAGCGACCGGCGATACAATCCGGAAAACAAGCGCATCTCCGGCAAGGTAAGAGATTGAAATAAAGTTTCCCCCGACCCCCAAACCAGAGAACATTAACACATTTTTTTTAACAAAAAGGAGAAAAAGGACAGACAGACTGTAGGCGAGGCTGCCATCAAAGCGCCACCCAGTGGAATCTTGTTGTCTAATTTTCACACCTTACACTTCCTTATCTCTGTGTCTCCTTCTCCCCTAATTTTGCAGAAGGGGCTCGACCTGAAACGTCACCCGTTCCTTCTATCCAGAGATGCTGCCGGTCCCGCTGAGTTACTCCATCGTTTGGTGTCTATCTATGGATTAAATCAAACTCATTTTCATACAGTGTTGTGGACACCAAGCTCGAACTACACCCAATCATCTCCATTCGGCCTGTTTAAAACACCATCACTATAAGCAAAAAGGAAGTCAACCACTGAAAATTAAACATTTCCCCCAATTTAGGAATAAGAATTGACTCTAAAAGTACAACCATACAACATTACTACAGATATACACCTGTCACTGATGTAGAGGGTATGACCTCCTTACAATTAGACCTCAAGTCCTGGCAAAACACATGGAAGATGAGCATCAACCCAACCAAATGCTCAAACAAGAAGAAACCACCTACTCGAGACTACATCTTGATAGCAAGCTTTCATGGAGGGAACACGTGGACAACACGGTCACTAAACCCAACTGGGATTCCTTAGATGAAACGCCTGGTTCTGCCCAAAGGAAATGAAAACCATAGCATATACAACATTGGTTAGACCCTGACTGGAATACGCTTCATGCGCCTGGGACCCATACAAAACTGGTCATATCAACAAACTAGAAGGGGTACAGAGGAAAGCAGCAGCGCTTTTGCATCGGGAACTACAATAGAGGTAGCAGTGTCACCCAGATGCTGTCCGACCTGGAGTGGGAAACGCTGGAAACAAGAAGGGCAAGGAACAGACCAGCCATGTTGTACAAGATTCAAAGTGGGGTCATGGGCATAACTGCAGATAGATACATAACATACTCAACAGAAAGGAGATCAAGAAAGAGAAATGATATGCAAATAGAAATCCCATTCGCCAGGACAGATTTATAAGAACTCATTTTTTGTAAGAACCTTAAAGAGTGGAATAAACTAGACAACAATACAGTCAAATCACCTTCACTGGACAGTTTTAAGGGGGCACTAACAGTATGTTAGTGTGCAGAACACATCCAAGTTGGAGATATGCAGAGTACTGCCCTGCCGACCACAAATTCAGAAGGTTCAGAAGAAGGTAAGCATTTGAATTCTAAAGAATTGGACACACGCAGTCAGAGCAAATATAAAGAAGTTCAAACACCTTCACAAAGACAATTTATTTAGATTTTCTCACCACCCATTTTTCTCAAAATAATTTGGATTTCCTTATAATGTGTTAATTCCTACGATTGGCCAAGACTACTTAATTACCAGTAGTTTTATTTACTATTTCCTAAAGTAGCCCCATACTTGACATAAAACAGGACAGCTAAATAAAGAGCTATTGATACAAGTGAGATGATAGCAAATTACAGACATGCCACTGGATAACGACCTAATGGCCAGCATTCGAGGCAATCAATAATAAAATATAAAGGGACAAGAAATTGCTTCCTGCAGTTTGACCTAAATTTGTATCAAAATGTATTCAATTTTTGGGTTGATTTTTTCCAACTGAAAGTGTTCATAGCTAATATTTTATGCAACATAATAAAAATATGTTCTTGCTGGAGAAACTCAGCGGATGAGGCAGCATCTATGGAGCGAAGGAAATAGGCAACGTTTCGGGCCGAAACCCTTCTTCACCCGCTGAGTTTATCCAGCATTTTTGTCTACCTTTGATTTTCTAGCATCTGCAGTTCCTTCTTAAACAAAAGTATGTTCATGTTAGGCTCTTGAGCTGTGTCAGTTCAAGTTTTATATGAAATACAGCATTTTTTTGATGAATCCAAATGTATTTTTTAAAACAAGAAGATTCCTAGTTCCTAGAATCATGCTGCTAAATGTTTAAATTAGCCTTGTTTTCTCTTTAACCTCCTGGGTAGGAAGCACTGATCCACACCATTCTGTGCAGATTTCTATTCTTCTGTAGCTCAGCATGAGGTCATGGTTCGGGTGACTCTGTGACATGCCTGAAGCATATCATAGTTAAGCCAGTTGCGTGGTCCCCATCAGAGGCAACGTACGTAAAGCATATTAATGCGAACAGCTCAACAGTCACGTACATGAACTGGGCTGATGAATAAAAAAGTGTTTTGTAATCCTCGTATCACATGAGGAATGAAAGGCCAAGTCTATTAATTTTGATTTAGAAATCTGAAAGGAAGTTCACAGCCAGGTGAACACCAAGAATCAAGTGTTTCAGAGAACAGGGATATTACAAGAATTAAAAAGAGTTAAAGTGTTTTTGTGTTGTTATGACTGTTGGCAGATCAATTTCCCTCCTGGGATAAATAAAGTTATATCGTATCGTATCGCATTGTATCGAAGCCAAAAAGTAAACTCACTCTAAACGTGGCATGCTAATCAAGAATCTATCTATCCCTGCCTTAAAAATATCCATTGACTTGGCCTCCACAGACTTCAGTGGCAAAGAATTCCACAGATTCACCACTCTCTGACCATAGAAATTTCTCATCATCTCCTACCTAAAGGAACGTCCTTTAACTCTGAGGCTGTGACCTCTAGTTCCCAGACTCTCCCACGTAGAGCAACCAGAGTCAGAGTCAGCCCGTAACGATGTTAGTCCCAGTTCAGATGAAAATGACGTGACCCATTTTACAATGACAACCTTTACACATCTGAAGAGGAACTAAGGTGTCAAAACTTAACTTTAAGTTCAATTTGGTGTTGTTATTATCAGTGGAGCATGAGCGATTGTGGCAATAGAATTAATGTAATCTAATATTTTAATTTACTATCTGCCTTGATGATTGGGGTACACCTGAAGTGATCAGAAATGTAGCATTTACGAGACTGTATTAAAAATATTCCCACATCAGTCTTTGATAAATGTAACCTTACATTTTTTTTTAAAGAAACAATAAACTATTGGCTGGATTTGTTTCATACAGAAAGTCATTTTAATAGATAGATAATCGGATTTCTCCTGTCCTTTTCACAAAAGGGTTCACAGTCCGAATGACAAGGGTGAAGGTTTTAAACGTTAGTTCCTGAGCTCTCTCCTTTCCTGTCCTCCCAACTGATGAGGCACGTGGTGACCTGCGTGGGTTTTCTCCGAGATCTTCGGTTTCCTCCCACATTCCAAAGACGTACAGGTTTGTAGGTTAATCAGGCTTGATTAATGTAAACATGGTCCGGTATAAAATTGTCCAACTTCCAGTCCAGGTGGACTCATCAGAAGGTCCAAGGTACAAGGTACCAGGATGCCAGGAAAACATCCAAATGCCAAGCAAAGGGTAGCTTTGGTTGCGTTGTATATTCAGTCATTGTATCAACCACAGAACATAATGCAGCCTACCTACTGAGCCACCTTTAGCTACACAAAGACACACTTTGAGATCAACAATCACTGAACAATGAACAGCAATCACAATCAATATTTGTAGAGTTGAACTACTATCTACCTCTTTGATGACCCTCGGACTATCCTTGATCGGACTTTGCTGGCTTTACCTTGCACTAGACAAATCTGTACACTAAATGGATCGATTGTAATCAAGTATTGACTGCTTAGCATGCAACAGAAGTTTTTCACTGTACCTCGGTAAACATGACAATAAACTATATTTAACTGAATATTTTACATTTTCAACTGTTAGTCTGGTAATCTTGACAACTATGTGGAGGAAGGAACTGCAGATGTTGGTTTAAACCAAAGATAGACACAAAAAGCTGGAGTAACTTAGTGGGACGGGCAGCATCTCTGGAGAGAAGGAATGGGTGATGTTTCGGGTCAAGACACTTCTTGAGACAGCTCGGGTCTGGACCCGGAACGTCGCCCATTCCTTCCCTCCACAGATGTTGCCTGTCCCGCTGCGTTACTCCAGCTTTTTGTGTTTGTCTTCAATCTTTACTACTACCCTGGCCATAAATAGAAAACTCACCACAAACGGGTCTCACTTTCCTTATTCAGAGGAGTTATCTGTCTGTCCCTTTGCCTTAGTGAACTGCCAGGAAGGTATTGAGTATATTACCTTCAGACCATGTTATACTGTATGTTATATGATAAACAATAGTAAAGGCCTTCAAATTATTTAAATCAACTGAAGGCTAATTTATCCCTGTGACTGTTGTGTACATTTTTTTTTTAAGTGCGCCTCAACTATTTTTTGGTAAAACGTGGTTCTACTTGTGACCCCAGGTCAACTATGACTGGTATTTTTCCCATAAATCAACATTTCTGCCCTAAAGAAATTCACATATACTGTAAATGTCCAAGTATGGATCCTCAAAGATATTTTTTTTATGCCGGAGATGAAAAGCAAAAGCGAAAAAATTAGAAAGACAAAAGATGCAAGCAGTTCTAAGCAATTTTCGGACCGTCTGAAAGTTAGGTCTTCGTTTGCTTGTCTGGTGGAAGGCTTCAATATAACATGAAATAATTATTGCTTTAAATTTTATTTGTGGAAATAAATGCCTGCTAATATCAAGTAAGAATTATATAGAACAAGCCTGGATCTTTAGATTGCAGTCTTGATAAATGGATACCTGCCATACCAGCAGTTCAGGCTTCTAACTTAAGCCTTTCATTTTCACATGAACCAAACTAATATCAGGCTATGTCACAAAATATTAATTTAAGCCACAAGATCAAAGCATTCCCCACACCACAAGGCCACTAACTACAGAGGAACACCCAAATGATAATTTAAATGCCAGTGGTAAAAATGTTATTAATCCAAAAGGTTACACACCCCATAAATTAAATAGGCCACCATTGTTTACAAAAAAAGGTTGCTCTCACTTGCTCAATGCATTAAGATTAATAACATGGAAACAGGCATGTTTAAATGACAAATATAGTGAAAATATCCATTACAAAGCACGTAGCAGGCAGGCAGGCAGGATAGCACAATTTACTGCCACAGCGGCCCACAATATATTGAGTGGGACGCAGAAGAAATATAATTCACCAGACTAAGTGATAAATGTTGTTGATAGTTGGATGTAGCTCCTGAATGCCACCAGAGAATTGACGATCATTAATAACTAACTGAAAAAAAATGTCATTTCATTTCACCATTTTCATGATGAATCCTAATTTTCAAAAAAATATCAGCTCCACAAGTAGCTTTGTAAACCGCGACAGACTGCACTCGCTGCTTTTCCGAGCGTCACTCTTAAAATACTACAATCAAATCAGTGTGACGTTTATCGATGGAGGTGACTGAGACTTCGTGACAATCAATCTTCACCGTGGATTCATTGAATGCCACAAAAGGCCACTGTTAATCTAAAGGCCGACATGAATGACATTACCAGATATCACTGATGTGAGACAAGTCATAATTCATTCATCCCCATTTAGATAAGTTGTGCCCAAAAGAGCAGGTTTGAACATGTTCAGAAAATTAAAGAATTGTTTTAAATTGGAAGGTGGTGAGAATAATGAACAAATATGCTAACCATCGTAAAAACCCTTACCTAGAGCAAGGGTTCCCAACCTGTTTTTTTTTCTCATTGACTCACTGTGTTTGGTTCTGGTATACCGGTATCTGTTCATCCTTAGTTGTTCATAAATAAGTGAAATGTCATTGTTATGTGCTATTAAAAGTTGCCAGGGGTATAAACGGGACGAAAAAGGTTGGGAAGCCCCGACCTAGAGGGAAAGGAAAGTTGCCCGTTCTGTTGTGGCTGAATTTGAGACAACTTCGGCAACGTCAAAACTCAAATTCCAGTTCTAACTGTTCCAGCGGAAGCAACTCGCCGTCATTGCTCACAGATCCACTGGGCTGTCGGTGCTGGACTCAAAGGGGAAGGAGCTAGTCGTGGGAAGCTCGTAGCATCTACCCTCAGTGCAATGTGTGGGAAGGAACTGCAGGAACTGCTGGTTTACACCGATGATAGACACAAAACGCAGGACTAACTCAGCGGCGACAGGCAACACATCTGGGTGACATTTCGGGTGGAGGCCCTTCTTCAGACTGGAGAGGGGGAGAGGGAGACTGGAGACATGGAAGGGTACAAAGGGCACGGGGGGGGGGGGGGGGGCGACAAGACAGATCGGGTCAGGCGATGATCAAGGGAATGTAGGATGTTTAAGAAAGACCTGCAGATGCTGGAAAAATCGAAGGTAGACAACAAATGCTGGAGAAACTCAGCGGATGAGAGGCAGCATCTATGGAGCGAAGGAAATAGGCGACGTTTCGGGTCGAGACGCCTGTTCCCTCTGTCCGGAGATGCTGCCTCACCCGCTGAGTTGCTCCAGCATTTGTGTCTACCAAGGAAATTTGGAATGGATGCTTGTGTAGGAAGGAACTGCAGATGCTGGTTTAAACTGAATATATACACACACACACACACACACACACACACACAAGCTGGAGTAACTCATTCATTATTGGACGAGGGGAAAGTAACAAGAAGGCAAGGCAAAGGGTAACGTGAAATCCGGAGCACAGTGAAATTAATGAAGTGAAAGCTTCTCATTCCAGTGTTGCAGCCCGCTATCTCCCCCCAGACGCTGAAACAGACCATCCCTCCCTCCCCATCAACGCCACAAACCCCGACAAACAAACCCCGACGCAAAGAAGTCTGCTCAAAAAACAAACATTGCCAACCCCTCTTTGCAGCCTGATCTCTCTCACTCACCCTCTCACTCAGCGCCGCCACTTGCTGCTTGCTCCTCGCTCTGGAAGAAGCCCCGAGTTCATTCAGCAGCTCTTATTTCACATGTGTGTGTGTGTGTGTGTGTGTGTGTGTCTGAGCGCCACAATAAGCCACAGCCCGGCTGCCAGAGGGTTACATTGGGTTCAATGCTAAATGATGCCCATCCACTTGGTCTGTATTTTCACTCACCCCACGAGTTCTCTGCTGGGCTGGAGTTTCTAGCAGGGCTGCGCCGGGAGCGCGCCTCTCCCTTGCTATGATGCTCATGCTCGTGCCCGCGGCCGTGCTCGTCCACAGGCGCGCCCCCGCCCCCACAAGCATTCTGGAGAAAGGGGACACGTTGGGTCCGGAGAGGGAATCTTTCCTCTAATATCGTTTTATTTTTAATGTGAATATCTTTTATTCATTTGTTCGATATCACTGTCTACATCTCTAGTCTCCCTCTCCCCTGATTCTGGGTCTGAAGAAGGGTCTCGACCCGAAAAGTCGCCCATTCCTTGTCTCCAGAGATGCTGCCTGTTACTCCAGCGTGTTGTGCACTAATTAAAACGCTGCGGGTGTTGCAAAAATATGAAACTCAACGCTGGAAATACCCAGCAGTGACGAGCAGCGTCACCGGAGAGAGGTTCATTTTTTAACAGGCTGTAATTTAGAAGGAGTTCTGTCCTAAAACGTTCATCTGTTTGGCTTTCAACAGAAGACAGACACAAAATGCTGGAGTAACTCAGCGGGACAGGCAGCATCTCTGGAGAGGAGGAATAGGTGACGTTTTTTGGACCGAGACCCTTCTTCAGACTTCCACAGATGCTGCCTGACCTCATTAGTGTTTCCTGCGTTTTTTTTTTAATTTCACATTTCCATCACCTGCAGTTTCTTTTGCATTTTCAGTTTAAAACGGGTCGATTGCAGCCTGCTTTAAGGTAGGAGCTTGCTTTAAGATAGCTCTTGCTGTCCCACCACGAAAGTACGGGTGGCTACATAGTTCCTACATTCCTGAGTCCTCTAGTAGCAGGATTAGGCCATTCGGCCCATCAAGTCCACTCCGCCACTCAACTATCTCTCCCTCCCCAACCCCATTCTCCTGCCTTCTCCCCACAGCCCGTGACACACTCAAGAACCTATCAATCCCCGCGTTAAACTATCCGCCGACTTGGCTTCCCCGGCCACCCGTGACAAGGGATGCCACACACAGACTCATCGCCCTGTAAAACAGGATAGGCTAGTAAATGTGTGCACAGCAAGCAAATGCAGAGGACCACCATATCTGTTTATGTTCACGTGGTGAATTAAGGTGTGAGCACACAAGGGAAATCCCCAGCTCCCTTTGCAAATGTTGTTCTGGTGAGCACAGCGTCCCTGTGGTGACCCCTGATGTGGAGATGTGGGTATGGGGAGGCGCGCCGCCAGCTCCTGCAATCTATTTTCAGCTCAGACAGGATAATGGGCTTGCCGCGGGTCTATAAATACAACATGTCGGACTTGGCCCCGCTGGGGTCATTGAATTGAACGTGCAGCATTTTGCAGGGAAGGGAACCCTTTGCCTCACGTCATGCGCTTCCTCCTCGCCAGCAGTTCTCCAGTCCTTCCTTCATTCGCAGAGGCGGAACTGCTCCAGTCGCAGTCCCCACACTGTCATCACCCGGCCGTTCGTTCATCGCCGGCGATACAATCAATAGCTGCCCGAAGTCAAGGCGGACAATGCACAAAAAAAGTTATGTTTAAGAGACTGCTCTCTTCCTGGTTAATCCCGGATTTGAGCACCCCTGAAATATTCATCACCGCGCTTGAAACACACAGGACTTGACATCACTTCGCATTTACCCGAGAGCGCTGCCAATATAGTCCACAAAATAAAGATCAGCCTATGCCCCCCCCCCCCCCCCCCCCCCCCCCCCCCCCCCCAAATTCTCCAGCCTTTCATTTGGGAAATAACCCCACCTGAATTGAATGCAGTCAGTATAAAGGCTGAAACTCTAACCCCTTTGCAACTGAACGCTTTTTTCGCAAACGCTGTCTACCACGCACTGTGTTCTATTGTTGGAATAAAGGGAGATTCAACTCGGGTCCATCACAGATATGCTAAGTAAACATAGGCTTGCCTCGGTTGCTATGACTTCATCCAAAAGTAAGCACCATATATTTTGGGATATGACGCTAACTGACAAGACTACATTTGTTTGAATGCTTTCCAGAGTGCAGTAATGCAGCTGCAGCGGCCAGTAAACACAAGAGAATGGGGTTCGCTGTAAAAAGAACACCCCCCCCCCCACATGATCAAACACTTTTCCATTGCATTTCCGATTTTGAGGGGGGAGGGGGAGATAAAACGCTGTGCTCTAGTATCTGCAGCCTACCCAGGAAATGCAAAGCACAGTGACAATCCACCTCGAGATTACAATCAAAAACACGTTTACATTTGTGGAGAGTTGATGAATGTATTGGCTGGTTGAGCAGCCCCCTCCCTATTGCGAGAGAGTCTCGGTGCTGCCACCGTATGGACACGGTTGCAGCAGATGGAAGTCATTACTCATTCGATGTATCTTCACGGTCAACTTCCAAAGCAGTCTGAAGAAGGGTCTCGGCCCGAAACGTCACCCCTTCCTTCTCTCCAGAGAAGCTGCCCCTCCCGCTGAGTTACTCCAGCATTTTGTGTCTATCTTCTGTGTGAACCAGACAGCATCTGCAGTTCCTTCCTGCACTTTCCAAAGCAGTTTACATCAATCCTGCAAGAGTACTTTTTATTTTGTTTCAATTATGGAATAGCACTAATTAAAGACCTTATCTGGTATTTAATTGTGGAAGTCATTATCGTTGTAGCCTTTCCGTTTGCTTACAAATAACGTTGTGTCTTTGACACCCTGTTCGTGTGTTAGCTGTATTGAAGTAATCTAACTCAGAGCAACGGGCCAATAGTATCAACCGTGCATTTCTCTGATGCCATTTTAACTGTATGGGTATTTATTTAAAATTGCCAAGCAGTGAACTTTTTTTCACATGTAGTACAAAGTTATCCCATGTTATTAAAAAAAAACAACATAACGCTATTTCTGTTATTGAGCGACACCCAGCCCCAGTATTACCACAGTGAACATACGTCTGTTTTTGTATTTATCTGAGGCTGCCGAGATCGCCACTCCAAATTCATAAATTACTCAACAGTCCTTCATCATAATCTGCCTCTGTTGTAAATGTTGTGCTACTAAATTTCGTGTCAAGTACACTGACATGCATTGGTTATAATACATATATATATATATATATATAAGTAATATATATTAGTAATGCATTAAAACAATCTATGCCTGTCAAATCAAGGTTCAAGATTCAAGAGAGTTTATTGTCATGTGTCCCTGATAGGAAAATGAAATTCTTGTTTTGTTTCAGCACAACGGAACATAGTAGGCATTGACTACAAAACATATCAGTGTGTCCATATACCATTATGTAAATATACACACATGAATAAATAAACTGATAGAATGCAAATAACAGATGGAGGGCTATTAATGTTCAGAGTTTTGTCCAAGCCAAGTTTAATAGCCTGATGGCTGTGGGGAAGTATCTATTCCTGAACCTGGTTGTTGCAGTCTTCATGCTCCTGTACCTTCTACCCGAAGCTAGCAGGGAGATGAGTGTGTGGCCAGGGTGGTGTGGGCCCTTGATGATGCTGCCAGCCTTTTTGAGGCAGCGACTGCGATAGATCCCCTCGATGGAAGGGAGGTCAGAGCCGATGATGGACTGGGCAGTGTTTACTACTTTTTGTAGTCTTTTCCTCTCCAGGGCGCTCAAGTTGCTGAACCAAGCCACGATGCAACCGGTCAGCAAGCTCTCTACTGTGCACCTGTAGAAGTTAGAGAGAGTCCTCCTTGACAAACCAACGCTCCGTAATCTTCTCAGGAAGTAGAGGCGCTGATGTGCTTTCTTAATATTTGCATCAGTGTTCTCGGACCAGGAAATTCAGTTGTATCACACATTTGCACTGGTTCATTTGCCTTGATCTAGGATTGAATGCTGACAGTCCAGTATAGAACTGAGGAAATCTTGCATTCTCTGAGATTTTGACTCTCAGCGTTTATCAAACACAGGGCCCATATTGGAAGGGGTAGGATGGGGACCCACACTCCCATTTATATCAACGGGTCAATGGTGGAAAGGTTTAAGAGCTTCAAATTCCTGGGCGTGCATATTTCCGAAGATATCTCCTGGTCCCAGAACACTGATGCATGGTTCCTTGAAGGTCAAGCCGCCGGTAGATAAGGTGGACAAAGATTTTTTTGCTGCATTGGCTTTCATCAGTCAGAGTATTGAGTATAGAAGTTGGGAGGTCATGTTGCAGTTGTATAAGACGTTGAGACCACGTTCAGAGTATTGTGTTCAGTTCTGGCCACATGTTATAGGAAAGATGTCGTCAAGCTGGAAAGGGCACAGAGAACATTTACAAGGATGTTGCCAGGACTAGAGGGCCTGAGCTATAGGGAAGGGTTGAGTAGGCTGGGTCTCTATTCCATGGAGCGCAGGAGGATGAAGGGCAATCTTGTGGAGATGTATAAAATCATGAGAGGAATATATCAGGTAGATGAACGGTCTCTTGCATAGAGTAAGTGAATCGAGGACCAGAGGACATAAGTTTAAGGTAGAGGTGAAAAGATTTAATAGGAATCTGAGGGTAACTTTTTCACACAAAGGGTGGTTGGTGTATGGAACACGCTGCCAGAGGAGGTAGTTGAGGCTGGGACTATCCCAATGTTTAAGAAACAGTTAGACAGGTACATGGATAGGACCAGTTTGGTGGGATATGGACCAAATGCAGGCAGGTGGGATGAGTGTAGCTGGGATAAGTTGGCCGGTGTGGGCAAGTTGGGCTGAAGGGGTTGTTTCCATGTTGTATCACTCTAGTTCCTTTAATTTCTCCAATACATTCTTTTTATTTAAAAAATAATTAGTTGTTCTCTATGACTCTATGAAACTGGCATTGGTGGAAGTTAAGGAGGTGGTTACCCAGCCATGCCACTGTTTGCAAACGGTGCACAAAAGGACCATAGAAACATAGACATTAGGTGCAGGAGTAGGCCATTCGGCCCTTCGAGCCTGCACCGCCATTCAATATGATCATGGCTGATCATCCAACTCAGTACCCTGTACCTGCCTTCTCTCCATACCCTCTGATCCCATTAGCCACAAGGGCCACATCTAACTCCCTCTTAAATATAGCCAATGAACTGGCCTCAACTACCCTCTGTGGCAGAGAGTTCCAGAGACTCACCACTCTCTGTGTGAAAAAAGTTTCTCATCTCGGTCTTAAAGGATTTCCCCCTTATCCTTAAGCTGTGACCCCTTGTCCTGGACTTCCCCAACATCGGGAACAATCTTCCTGCATCTAGCCTGTCCAACCCCTTAAGAATTTTGTAAGTTTCTAAAAGATCCCCTCTCAATCTCCTAAATTCTAGAGAGTATAAACCGAGTCTATCAGTCTTTCTTCATAAGACAGTCCTGACACCCCAGGAATCAGTCTGGTGACCCTTCTCTGCACTCCCTCTTTGTCCTCCTCTGCTGGTCTCTGAATTTCTCCCAGTCCTTTGGTATGCTGCTTTTTCTGGCTACTTTGTGCGCATCATCCTTTACTTTGATACTATCCCTGATTTCCCTTGTTATCCACAGATGCACTACCTTCCCTGATTTATTATTTTGCCAAACTGGGATGAACAATTTTTGTAGTTCATCCATGCAGTCTTTAAATGTCTTCCATTGTATATCCACCGTCAACCCTTTTAGAATTAATTGCCAGTCAATCTTGGCCAATTCACGTCTCATACCCTCAAAGTTACCTTTCTTTAAGTTCAGAACCATTGTTTCTGAATTAAC
>CM069137.1:100371145-100463645 GCA_035221665.1 Okamejei kenojei | reverse complement strand
CAAAAAGCCATATTTAAACAAATAACGGTAAAAATGATAACACTGGTCTATTTAATGGATTGGGATTATATTTTGCCATGGCAACATTTAAGCCTTATGAATGTGTTAAGGGCAATATTAGGCTTGTCTTGGCAGAAAAAACAGATCAATTTTTCAAGACATGGACACCCTTTACCGAATTCTTACAAGGATAATATGGTGCAACACAAATTTGGATTTAAATCCAACTATGGGTTGGGTGAGGTGGGTGAGGTGGGTGGGTGGGGGGCAGGTATATCTCCACTTTTTTCTTTTTGTCTTTTTTTCTTTTTTTCTCCTTTTCCTCTCGTATATCTTTACTCATTCTTTGGCCACACTACTAGGTAGTCTAGGGATCCTATCTTTTCACTTTTCACTTTTTCCTTCTCTGGTTCTTTCCCATTTCCCCTCAAAATTGAAGTTGTACAATAATTGTATCATTTTACATGCCGAATGTTTTATTTTACTTCGGAGTCACGTGAGTGACTACGTGAAGACCCCGCCAGGACGCATGCGCGACATATCGTCGAACGCATTGCGGAAGCGACAGTCGGGAGGAGCGCCGCTCCTCCAGCGCGAATTTTGAAAAATTACTGAAGGTAAGCCTTACCTTTTCTGGTGAGCGTGGCGACTCGGTGTAATTTCTTTTTCAGGAGGAAGCACCATGGAGTCGCGCAGGGGAGAGCAGCAGCTAATACCGCTGCTGTGGAAGCAGCCAGCAGCGTGCCGTCTCTCCAGAGCTGCAGGTGCTGCCAGCAGCTGCCGGCTTCTCGCCGCTACAGACCGCAGGTGCGCCGCGGTCGGCGGCAAAACCGCCCGGAAGTCGGACAGGTCCGTTGACTCGGCTGGGTCCGGACCTGAAGACACCCCGTTCACAGATAGCGGCGGCGGGCGTCTTTCCCGCAGGAGCGGGTGGGGAGCAGTGCTCCAGCGTGACCTGCTTATGCAGGGGCAGAGTCACAGTGGGTCTCCTCGCAGACCCACGGCAGCATCCTTTCAAGGACTGCCAAATGTCTCACCCTCTTCGCAGGGGAGCATTAGGGGTCAGAGCTGGGCTGACCCTGAAGAAGGGGCAATGGCTGAACAGTCAACTGTGAGGGGTGCCAGAAGAGAGAGCAGCAGAAGATTTTGGGACACATGCTGTATCAACTCAAGAAGGACTGCCTATACAAAGCTGCAAGCCAGTAAAAAATACATGGCTACAAACCAGCTACAGGAGCAAGCCATTAACTTTATGGCTGGGAAGTACATTGCTCCAGAGAACTCCATTTCTCTTAAAGTACCAGCAGTCTATCTGGGGCAACAGGAGCCCATCTATAAGGAGCCAGGAGGTGAAGCTCCAGAGGAAACTGCTGGCTGCTAAAATCACAGCAGTACCAGGACAACTGATGGGGTTGATTTGCCTGAAGAGTTACGTGATGCTCTAGCAGACTGTGTAATACTCAGTGGAGATTTACAGTTACAGGAAGAGCATCATCAAGAAGTGCGGAATTATGCAAGACAAGTAGCACACAGGCGCCAAAATTGCTGTTGGGGGACCTCCCGAAGCAGGTGAAAGACCTGCATGAGGAAGCCAAGGCTATAGGCCTGATCAAGGTGCCAAGCACCTCTAAAACCCACTATCAACAGCGGCAGCACCCCTACACACCCACCAGACATCGGTGCTATGGAAGACCATCTGGTGGTGAAAGCTCGAATAATGGTCGAATAAAGCTCGAATAATGGTCTTTCAGACCATGGCCCAGCCCGGCCTTCATGGAAAACGCGCCAACCCCACAACGCAGGAACACAATACCAGAAGAAACAACTGCGGAGACAACCCACACAACACCGGTAACCATGGAGGTAGGTGGGTCTGGTTGTCTTAAAAAACATTGCATGTCCGATTCATTAAAGTTGGGGGACGGTTGCACTTGTTTCATCATGTGTGCTGCACTTTTACCTCTGAACTTTTACATACTCGGAAGTATTCAGAATTACAAAATTGAATTTGTATACGAACTACCGTCCCAGTTCAGCATACGCCTAGCAGGAAGTTCATACTTCACAAAAAGAGAGAACAGCAGGCCATGCTGAACTGTTAAGACTAAACACAAAAGGGATTGAGAAAACAATCAGAGAATTTCAAGAGTTCGTATCAAATATATTTATAAAAAACTAAAAAGATGGTGGTTGCCGTATCATTACAGATTTGACCGAACTAAATACTTCCGTTCAGTATGCCCATTTCAAAATAGACACGTTTGTCACACACAGGGCCATCGTAAATACCTGAAATTTATCTGGATGGGACAGCAATGGCAGTATGCCTTATCCAATGGTAACCATATCGTCATGGCTTACCTTGATGATATTCTCATTGTAGGTGAAAATTGGAGCTGGCTACATTGGTGGTATCAGCCACAACAGAGAGGTTTAACGTACATCCAGATAAATCAAAATTGGAACCCTCCACTACCATGGATTATTTGGGGTTCACTATTGACTCTGTTCATATGTCTATCACCTTGCCACCAAACAAAGTGACAGACTTGATGGGAGTATGCAAAAGCCTCACTGGCATCAGGGAACCATCCATTCGGCAAGGAGCAAGAGTGATTGGGAATTGGTGGCTGCGTTCCCAGCAGCACAATTGGACCACTCCATTATTAAAACCTGGAAGAGGGAAATTTTAGCTCTCAAAAATCATACAGGCCATTTCAATAGGCCTATGCAACTACCAGGGAAAGTAATTAGAATTAAACTGGTGGATAGAAATGTTCCATATTATCCTAACCCCATCACCCCATTCTATATCCCTAGGGTACATTACAGACTGATGCCAGTGCTAAAGGTTGGGGAGCAACTAATACCACCGCAAGTTGTGGTGGCAGATGAGTGCACAAAAATTATTCTGTTTAAAGCACTAGGAATTAATTATCTAGAAATGCTGGGAGCGTTTCATGGACTCAGGGCCTACTGCTCAGATACCACCAATGTAGCCAGCTCCAATTTTCACCTACAATGAGAATATCATCAAGGTAAGCCATGACGATATGGTTATGTTTCTTTAAGTATGCTAAAGCTGGTTTTAATAAATTTGTAATAGCCTGGGTGCTGATGACAACCCATTGGATAAGGCATACTACCATTGCTGTCCCATCCAGATAAATTTCAGGTATTTACGATGACCCTGTGTGTGACAAACGTGTCTAATTTGAAATGGGCATACTGAACGGAAGTATTTAGTTCGGTCAAATCTATAAGGATACGGCAACCACCATCTTTTTAGTTTTTTTATAAATATATTTGATACGAACTCTTGAAATTCTCTGATTGTTTTCTCAATCCATTTTGTGTTTAGTCATAGAAACATAGAAACATAGAAATTAGGTGCAGGTTAGATTACTGTTAGTCTTAACAGTTCAGCATGGCCTGCTGTTCTCTCTTTTTGTGAAGTATGAACTTCCTGCTAGGCGTATGCTGAACTGGGACGGTAGTTCGTATACAAATTCAATTTTGTAATTCTGAATACTTCCGAGTATGTAAAAGTTCAGAGGTAAAAGTGCAGCACACATGATGAAACAAGTGCAACCGTCCCCCAACTTTAATGAATCGGACATGCAATGTTTTTTAAGACAACCAGACCCACCTACCTCCATGGTTACCGGTGTTGTGTGGGTTGTCTCCGCAGTTGTTTCTTCTGGTATTGTGTTGCTGCGTTGTGGGGTTGGCGCGTTTTCCATGAAGGCCGGGCTGGGCCATGGTCTGAAAGACCGCTGTGCAGGTGGGCCGGCCTTCGAGCTTTCACCACCAGATGGTCTTCCATAGCACCGATGTCTGGTGGGTGTGTAGGGGTGCTGCCGCTGTTGATAGGGGGTTTTAGAGATGCTTGGCACCTTGATCAGGCCTATAGCCTTGGCTTCCTCATGCAGGTCTTTCACCTGCTTCGGGAGGTCCCCCAACAGCAATTTTGGTGCCTGTGTGCTACTTGTCTTGCATAATTCCGCACTTCTTGATGATGCTCTTCCTGTAACTGTAAATCTCCACTGAGTATTACACAGTCTGCTAGAGCATCACGTAACTCTTCAGGTAAATCAACCCCATCAGTTGTCCTGGTACTGCTGTGATTTTAGCAGCCAGCAGTTTCCTCTGGAGCTTCACCTCCTGGCTCCTTATAGATGGGCTCCTGTTGCCCCAGATGGGGTCATGGACTGCTGGTACTTTAAGAGAAATGGAGTTCTCTGGAGCAATGTACTTCCCAGCCATAAAGTTAATGGCTTGCTCCTGTAGCTGGTTTGTAGCCATGTATTTTTTACTGGCTTGCAGCTTTGTATAGGCAGTCCTTCTTGAGTTGATACAGCATGTGTCCCAAAATCTTCTGCTGCTCTCTCTTCTGGCACCCCTCACAGTTGACTGTTCAGCCATTGCCCCTTCTTCAGGGTCAGCCCAGCTCTGACCCCTAATGCTCCCCTGCGAAGAGGGTGAGACATTTGGCAGTCCTTGAAAGGATGCTGCCGTGGGTCTGCGAAGAGACCCACTGTGACTCTGCCCCTGCATAAGCAGGTCACGCTGGAGCACTGCTCCCCACCCGCTCCCGCGGGAAAGACGCCCGCCGTCCCTATCCGGGAATGGGGTGTCTTCAGGTCCGGACCCAGCCGAGTCCACGGACCTGTCCGACTTCCGGGTGGGTTTTGCCGCCGCCCGCGGCGCACCTGCGGTCTGTAGCGGCGAGAAGCCGGCAGCTGCTGGCAGCACCTGCAGCTCTGGAGAGACGGCACGCTGCTGGCTGCTTCCACAGCAGCGGTATCAGCTGCTGCTCTCCCCTGCGCGACTCCATGGTGCTTCCTCCGTTCTGCAAAAGAAACACACCGAGTCGCCACGCTCACCAGAAAAGGTAAGACTTACCTTCAGTAAATTTTCAAAATTCGCGCTGGAGGAGCGGCGCTCCTCCCGACTGTCACTTCCGCAATGCGTTCGACGATATGTCGCGCATGCGTCCTGGCGGGGTCTTCACGTAGTCACTCACGTGACTCCGAAGGATTGAGTTACAGTGCCATTATTGTGCAAGGAGTGCCCTATCTAATATCTGGGCAGAGGGAGTGATCACCTGGCTATAGGATCACACCCGCTAGTACCTAAACGAATGAGGGGTATTTGTACTCTATTCCCCCCAGGTCCAGATACACCTATATATGGGACATAGGTAGTACACCATGTTACGAGGATGGACACCAATATCGGGGCTCACTCTGGACAAACTAATATCCTAGATGGGAATGATTATGGCACTTGGATCAGCACAACGGGTCCAGTCCTTACACAAGCTAGAATAGGACGTCATGTCTGTCACAAATGGCAGATAACCTGCTACATACAGGGGTACTTAAACAAGACTGACCCGGTTCCTCTGGCCAATATTAGAGTTCTGGCCTATCCTGCAGATAGTCGGCCCTGCATAGTGACACATACTTTCCAATATATAGTCACCAAGACACTTATGGGCACGGAGAGAGCTTTCTCATTAGCCATAAATGCCCTCACCTAAGGTCACAGTGCAAACCATATCCAGATGGTTCGGGTGGTATTACGTGCAGTGGTGAATACTAATGTTTCAAATCTCACTCCAACAGGGCTGCATCTACATCGGACGCTAGGATGATGGGAGTTTCCTATGGACCACATCCTTGCCACAGCGGTGTGGAGCAATGAACGCATTCAATGCTTTATAATAAACCCGTGGCCGATCCTGAGACGTTTGCAGGGAAAAATTAAGTTCTGTAAAATAAATTACCCAATGTGGGGCATATTATTTTAGGTATGAATAATACCTTTATTGTTTTTCAGCACAGTGTCGTGTGTGAAATACGTTCATCCTCCGTCCCAGAATGGCAGTGTGTGAGCATGGTCTCGTTCCAGGGCATGAAATCACAGAGCTTTGAAATCTTCACGTAGTCACTCACGTGACTCCGAAGTAAAATAGTAAGATTAAATGAGAACTTACCAGTTTGAAGTTTGATCTTTATTTTATGAGGAGTTACGATGAGGGATTACGTGCCCTCCGCTCCCAAAACCCTCTATTATAAAGTTCAACTGGTATGGAAGTTCTCTCTTATCTTACTATATTAGTCTACTCTGGTATCTGTGATTTCATACCACTGCTTTGAAGAATGTCGCGCATGCGTCCTGGCGGGGTCTTCACGTAATCCCTCATCGTAACTCCTCATAAAATAAAGATCAAACTTCAAACTGGTAAGTTCTCATTTAATCTTACTATTCTTGTACACTGGTGTTGCAGGTACTGTAATGCAGGTACTGTAGGGCAGCCCAAGGTATGCAAAGATTCGCCACATAGAGGACGCCAACAAAATATCCCACGCCAGGTCCTCCTTTGTCCTCCCCCCTCCCCCTCCCTTCTCCCCCCTCCCTCATGGCGGTCCCCCCATGCCAGGTCCTTCGTAGGAGGACGTTGTTTTTCATCACAGGTGGCAACGCGTCAGCGTGCAGGAGAGAAACAGAGACCTGTTTGAGTGGTGCCGAAACAACAGCCTCTCGCTCAATGTCAACAAGGCCAAGGAACTAATTAAAGGGCCTGTCCCACTTTGCAAGCTTTTCAGCGACTGCAGGCGTCAATGACAGACACCCACAGTCGCCAAAAAACCATCAGGTTGTATGACAATCTACGGCAGGCTGCGACACAGTTGATGTCAAGCTGCGTCAGCCAACGTCACAGTTTCCAGGACCTCAACAGCGACAGCAGACGACAGCCTGTGATATCCTGCAACCACACAGACGTCAAACAGCGACAGCCGGTCAACATACGTCTACCCGCGACACGATACGGCAAGATGCGACAGGCTGCGTCACTGTCTACTACATCTGCGGACACCAGGATGGCGCAGGCTGTCGCAAAGTGAATTAGCCCAGGTCATGACCTTGTGTCACCATGCCTCACCGGGCGTCACCCGCAGGACAGCCTACGTCAGCGTGCGACAGGGCGCACGACACGATAAGACACGCAGGTGTCGCGGAAAGATCTTGAACATTCCAAAATCCAGCGGCGGCAAGGAGACACCGCGCGTCATTACATGCGTCACCCCACTTCACCCCGCATCACACCCCAACCACGCCGTGTCACCCTACTTCACCCCGCATCTCACCCCAACCACGCCGTGTCACCCCGCTTCACCCCGCATCTCACCCCAACCACGCCGTGTCACCCTACTTCACCCCGCATCTCACCCCAACCACGCCGTGTCACCCCACTTCACCCCGCATCACACCCCAACCACGCCGTGTCCCCCCGCGACCACGCCGCGTCACCCCGCGACAACCTCTTTTCAGGCTCTCACCAAAAATATCGCCCAAGTGGGACAAGCCCTCAATGACTTCAGAACAAGGAAGTCAAGACCTCGTGGCAGTTTTCACTGGTTGGTTCTGCGTTGGAAAGTGTTGGCAGCTTCAAGTTCCTGGTTGTTAACATCTCAGATGACCTGTTCAGGGGCCAACACATAGATGTAATCATGAAGAAGGTTTGAAACCTCTACTTTCTGAGAAGTTTAAGGAAACTAAACCTGTCACCGAATACTCTAACAAATGTCTATAGATGGACTGTTAAAGGTTGCAGTAAAGCCTGGTACATCAATTCCAATATACAGGAACACAAGAGGCTGCAGAGAGTGGTGAACTCAGCCTGGATCCATCATGGGTGCAGCCCTACCAGCCGTCAAAATATCTAAATGAGGCCTGCCTCAAGAAGGCTGCATCTGACATCAAGAATCCCCACTGTCTGGGCCAAGTCCTCTTCTCTCAGCTATCATTGGGCAGGTTCAGGAACACCTACTTTCATGTAACTATTAGGATCTGGAACTGCCTACACAGCCATAACCCTACCTGCAACAGAACACTATGCACCTCTCCTTCAACTGGGATCGTGACAGAAGATTCTCCGAGATCTTCGGTTTCCTCCCACACTCCACAGACCTGCAGGGTTATAGGTTAATTGGCTTGCTATAAATGTACAATTGTCCCTGGTGCATAGGATAGTGTTAATGTGCGGGAATCGCAGTTGGGCATGGACTTGGTGGGCTGAAGGGCCTGTTTCCACAATGAATCTCTAAACTAAACTATACTAAATAAATGTTACTAAAATCACAAAATAGTTAGAAACTAATGACAAGTAATCCAGTCACAAAACGAGATCTACCTCCATATGCCCCGTGTTCTCTCCTATATCTGCACCATTATCAAAGTACATGTCCTCAGCCCTCCCCAATTTCTGATTAAAATATTTCCCCTTAATGGTTTACTTCGAACTGTGACCATAATAGTGAACCCTTCTTTGCCGTTCTCAAATTAACAAATATATTTGTTGGCCACAGGGACTGCACGGTGGCGCAGCGGTTGAGTTGCTGCCTTACAGCGCCAGAGACCCGGGTTCGATCCTGACTATGAGTGCTTCTCTGTACGGAGTTTGTACGTTCTCCCCGTGAACGCAGTGGGATTTCTCTGGGATCTTCGGTTTCCTCCCACAATCCAAAGACGTACAGGTTTGTAGGTTAATTGGCTTGGAATGAATTTAAAAATTGTCCCTAGTGCGTGTAGGATAGTGTTAATGTGCAGGGATCGCTGGTCGGTGCGGACTCGGTGGGCCGATGGGCCTGTTTCCACGCTGTATCTCTAAACTAAAAATCATTCTCCTTGTACATTCTTGTTCACTGATGGGACTGCAGCTCTGCTATCATTTGGTTCCAGTCAAATCAAAGAATGACCTGCAAAGAATGACCTGATGGAAAGAGGGCCGCCACCTGAAATATTAATTCAGTTTTCCTTTCCACAGCTGCTGCCTGACCTGGCGAACAATCTATCTTTTATTTTAGACTTCCAGCATCTGCAGTTTTTTCTCACTTTCAGTGATGAGCTTCCTTTTCCATACTGGACTATTGGTATTGGTTTCATTATTGTCACATGTACCAAAATGATTGGGAAAAACCTTTGTTTTTCATATTATCCAGGAATATATAATCCGGAGAAGGATATTTCAAAAGAGAATATTAATTAGTGGGGTATAATGCCATTGGTATTCAGCATGGGTGTGAAGTCAGATTGAAACATAAAACTTCCACATCCAATTGAGATTTTTTTCAAGGTTAACATCAATGCCATGAAGTCCAGAACATTAGTTGGAGCTGCCAGCTGTCAGGTTTTATAAATAAAAGTGAACATTTTTCTAACAGAAAATTACACAACAAACACAAATCTATTAAGTTTTTGTAATGGTTTTAGTTTTAGAAATACAGCATGGAAACAGGCCCTTCGGCCCACCGAGTCCGCACCGACCAGCGATACACACACACTGACACTATCCTACATTAGGGACAATTTTTACATTTATACCAAGCCAGTTAACATACAAAGAGGGATCTCGAAAAGTCACCCATTCCTTCTCTCCAGAGATGCTGCCTGTCCCGCTGAGTTACTCCAGCTTTTTGTGTCTATCTTCGGTTTAAAACAGCATCTGCAGCTCCTACTGACACAGTTAACGTACAAACCTGTACGTCTTTGGAGTGTGGGAGGAAACCGAAGTTATCGGAGAAAACCCACGCTGTCACGGGGAGAACGTACAAACTCCGTACAGACAGCAATCGTGGCCAGGATCGAACTGACCCTGTAAACGATGTAAGGCAGCAACTCTACCGTCAAAAGACTCTTCACAAAGAGCAGTAAACTAGTAAGATTAAATGAGAACTTACCAGTTTGAAGTTTGATCTTTATTTTATGAGGTGTTACGATGAGCGATTACGTGAAGAAGGCCGTCAGCCCGCATGCGCGTCAATCTTCAAAGCAGCGGTGTGAAATCACAGCTAACAGTTGTTGAACTGAACATAGTAAGATTAGAGACGACTAGAACTACCAGATGACCTTTATGATACGAGGGTTGGGAGCGGAGGGCACATAATCGCTCATCATAACTCCTCATAAAATAAGGATCAAACTTCAAACTGGTAAGTTATCGTTTAATCTTACTATTACTCTTACTCTTACTTTGGAGTCACGTGAGTGACTACATGAAGATTTTAAAGCTCTGTGATTTCATGCCATGGAAACGAGTCCATGCATCACACACAGCATCAGTTGACCATGATGAGTGAAATATAATAATGCATTCAAACATGACATATATTTAAACATGCTGATGCTTTAATGAGCAAATGAAAATAATAGTGACCCCTCTCATCCAGGGGGAAACTATAAAACAGAATCTAAAATAGTAAGATTAAACGAGAACTCACCTGTTCGAAGTTTGATCGTTATTTTACGAGGAGTTACGATGAGGGATTACGTGAAGAGCCCGCCTCACGCTGGTAACGGCATACTTCAAAGCAACGGCATGAAAAACACAGAACACCAAAGCCGGAGTAACATAGTAAGGCTCATAAAAAGACTTAGAACCACCATTTGATCATTTATTTTACGAGGGTGGGAGTGGAGGGCACGTAATCCCTCATCGTAACTCCTCGTAAAATAACGATCAAACTTCGAACAGGTGAGTTCTCGTTTAATCTTACTATTTTACTTCGGAGTCACGTGAGTGACTACGTGAAGAGTTTTAAAGCTTTCTGTGTTTTTTATGTCGTAGAATTAATCCGTACGACAGTCCGGCTAAGTAAACACATACATGAGAAAACAGACAAATGTTAGATCTTTTCACAATTAAATTTTTTAATGGTTGAAAGACCATATAATACCCTCCTTATATCTGAGGGAAAAATGATTACAAGTGACAAAAGCTATCAGTGACTACACAACTGATTATAGCAATTAATAGCAAACAAAGCAGGTGATTATAGTGCTCCCAACACCGCGTGTCCAAAGCTTGTCATAGTGTGAACAGGTTTGTTGTAGAACTTTGAAAAAGTTTCTTCTTTACTCCACCCTGCGATTTTTAAAATATGCTCGAGAGGCACGTCCCGCCCCTTCGCCGCGGACGTAGCTGCCGCCCTGGTGGAGTGAGATTTGAAGACATCAGTGTCTACTCCCGCTAAAACCAACACCTGTTTCAACCATTTTGAGATAGTTTGAACTGAAGCTTTTGTGTGTGGCTTTTTGTGCGTAAGCAGCAATGTCTTTTCGTTTCCTCGAAAAGTGTCCGTAACTTTAATATATTGGTTCAAATGTCTAACCACACACAAAGCAGGCTCAATATGAAAAGCTTGAAAGGTTACCTTTGTTCCAGATCTCCCTGGTCTACTTTGTTTGATCAGATCGTAAACATAGAATACAACGTTATCTGTAGTCACATGCATACAGTCTAAACGCAACATTTGTAAAGTTTGCACTCTTTGGGCTGAGACCAGTGACATTAACATGACCAATTTCAATGTTAACCTATCCAATGGCAACCCTTCAATTGGCGTCCATTCTCTAAGTAGAGCAAGTACTATGCTCACATCCCAAATCTCTGTATATCTAGGTTTTGGCGGATTCATGTGAAAAATTCCTTTCATGAATCGTGATATTAATGGATGCGACCCAATTGATTTCTCACCAGTCATAAGTCCTAAATAGGACGACAAGGCACTGCGTGCAGTGTTAATGGCACTGTAACTTAAATGTTGCCCAAAGTGCAAATTGGCAAGGAATTCCAAAACATGAGTAACATTCACAGAATCATCAGAAATATTTGACTGTGTGCAAAATTCTTCCCATTTCTTAATATGTGTCATATATTGTTTCTGTGTGCTATCTCGCCATGATGCGCCAATAACTGTCAAAGTTTGGTCCGACAATCCCAGTTCCTGTAGTGGTCTGGTCAAAACCTGCAGATTAACAAATTCATATATGCATATAATGGGTAACCTTCATTTGTTACTGGATTAGTCAAGATATCACTACAGTTAGGAATCTGCATATACGGTTCTTTAATCATATTCAGCATAACTGGGAACCAAGGTTGAGTTGGCCAATTTGGCACTACCAACAATCCGGAAGCTGAATCTTGCTCTATTTTCTTCAAGCATCTCTGGATCAGAGCAAATGGTGGAAAAGCATAAAAGAACATTTTTCCCCAGTGTGATGAAAATGCATCTACTGCAACTGCGTCCGGATCGTGTTCCCAAGACACATAATGAGGCAATTGATGATTAAGCCTGGATGCAAACAAATCAATTTCTGGCAACCCAAATCGTCTAACAATATTCTTAAATATTGCTGGCTTAAGCATCCATTCCGTATTATCTTTAAAAATCCTGGACCTTTCATCTGCTACCCACATTGTCTTTACCTGGAATATAGCTTGCTGAAATCCATATCTGCCGAGCAATACACCATTGCCATATCTCATTGACCAGACAATCACATGATACTGATCTAACTCCCCCCATGTGATTAATGTAAACCACAGCCGTTTTATTGTCTAATTGTATTAACACATGCAGACCTTGTTTAGCACAACAATATGCTTTAAGCCCATAAAAGGCCCCCAATAATTCCAAATAGTTAATACCATACTCTTGGAGAAACACTTGTTCTTCAGTTTTCCATCTACCTCCGCAACTGGAGGATAAATCTGTGGCCCCCCATCCGAGAGCACTAGCATCTGTTTGTAAAACCATTTCAGGCTGTTTAATCATGATCTTCTTAGCAGCTTGTGGGACATTTTCAACCCACCATTGCAATTCCAATACTGCTTTCCTTGTTAATTGCATAGGCCTGTCAAAGTGACCTGCCTTATCTTTAAGAGCCCTTACTTTGTCCCTTTGAAGATTTTGATAATGTAATGGCCCAAATTCCACTGCCGGAAATGCTGCCACCAGTGTACCAATGACTTTTGCCACTTCTCGGATGGAGGGATAAGGTTTGTGAATGAGATAATTACACATTTGCAAAATATCATTTGTCTTCTTTGCTGGCAAAGTAACTAACATAGTCACTGAGTTAATTACAAACCCCAGAAAATCAATTGATTGAACTGGCTGCAGCTGGGATTTAATTGGATGAATTAAGAATCCAAGCTCTTTAAACAAAGCTTTAGTAACTGAAATTGAGTGCTCAGCTGACTCTTGACTATCGTTAATAATCAGAATATCATCCAGATAAGCCATTACAATGTGTTTCTGTGCTCTTAATTGAGCTAAAAACTGGTTTCAACAGTTTTGTAAAGAGTCTAGGAGCCGAACTTAATCCATTTGGTAAAGCTTTGAACTGCCATAATTGCCCCTGCCAATAAAACTTTAAGTATCTCCGAAAAAGATGATGAATTGGTACAGAATAATAGGCGTCTTTCAAATCAATCTTAGCCATATAAGAACCTGCTGAAATCAAATATTTTGCAGTATTGAATGTCTCCATCTTAAAATGTTTGTATTCTACAAACTTATTTAGATCTGTAAGGTCTAGAATAATTCTACAACCACCATCTTTCTTATCTCTGCGAAATATATTAGAGACAAATTGATGCTTATGTTCACAAGTTTTTTCAATTACCCCTTTTTCGGATAATTTGTCAATTTCCACATTAATCTCCATTCTTTCTTCTGGAGAAAAACACATAAGCATAAGCAGGTTTATTCTGTACAGGAGGATTGACCCCTTCTTTAAAAATAATAATAGCTCCTGAAACTGCTTGTAATATAAATCGATCAGAAGTAATATTAAGCCAGGCATTATAAAATTTTTGCAATCTCCCTCCAACTGGAGATTCATCCACAGTTTCTTTAAGGATAGAAGTCTTTAATACCTCTCCATAGGAGCGTGATGGTCTCCTCTTTCCCGAATGCAGGGAAGCAGTGGCCTGTGCAGCACGATAATACTTTCGTGACAAATTTCTGCCTCTATAACGAAAATCAAAACCCCTTCGGGCCGAAAACCCTTTTCTTTGTCCAGAGACAAAAGGCTTAATAGTGCTAAAATATTTAGCTTCTTCATCCAACTGTTTCAGTTGTTTCGGCAGATTTTCTCCAAACAAATACCCAGGAGCTTGAACTCCACTTTCTTGACACAGGCTTGCATATCTAGGGTGAAATATGGGCCGAATCGCCATTTTCCTCATGCAATTGATCTCATAAAACGAATTGCACAATAAGCCCAAAGTATCTTTTTGAATCTTGTCCATTTCCAGATTCTCCATTTGCCTGCCAAATGCCGTGATGGCAGCCGAAAATAATTTTAGCACCTTTTGAAATTTCACTTCTTGGGCTCTCATACTTGGAGTCATAGACGCCCATACCATCGGATTCACCGTAGGCACTTCCAATGAGGCACAATTGCCTGGTGCTTTATATAATTCTGATAATTCATTCATCACAGTATTATGAAGCTGGTGAGATACCATATAATTTATATTGGCAGCTAGGCTTTCTTCCATAGCCTCACCACTTCCTTCGGGTATAGCAAAACCTTGTGCTATCCCAGGCAGATCAAGCCTTTTCTTTTTACTTTGTGGCGTGCTTTCAAAAGCCATTTCAACTTCAGCAGGGTCTGCCTTCTGCAGCCCTAACTCCATCGGGATATTATCCCATGAGACTTCTTCCAGCCCAAATCGTGGGTCTGGAGTATCATATTCCCAACTTGGCCCACAGCCATATTCATCATATTCAAACCCCTCAGGGATTTTTTGGGATTCATGAGGGTACTGTGACCCTTGTCTCATAATAGTTTGGAGAACTTTCTCCATATGCTCCATTTTTAGCCACATAGTTTTATTATCTGGAGGTCTTTCAAAATCAGAATCATCAGAAACCACGGGCCTCACAGTTTTCTTTTTGCATTTCTTAGGAGCATTTTCCTCCGTGGTTATAATTTCCGGAGAATCTGGAAATTCTATATCGGGTAAATCAGTGGCCAACGGTATCGGAACCGGGTCCACTCTAGCTTTGCGTCCCGTATATTTACTTTCACCCCGGGAGGCTCTCTTCACCCGCGAAACCTTCTTTCCCGATTTCTCCATTTTTGTTAAAATTTATCTTGTGCTCAATCAGCACGTTAACGTCTAAATTTTTACTTTTAGTTTCGCTGCTGGAACCATCCAGCGTAACTTCAAAACCGCGCCGATGTAACTTCACTTACCTGCGGGCCGTTCCGACCGCTGCCGAGGAGCTGCTCCTTACTGCAGCTCCTCCTCGCGCCGTCAGCGTTGACGTCATGCCGTTGCCAGCGTGAGGCGGGTTCTTCACGTAATCACTCACGTGACTCCGAAGTAAAATCTAAAATAGAGTTGGCAAATACCCCCAGTCGGGCAATGGGTTATTATAAAATGTTTGGAAAGTATGTTTGTTTGACCATCCTGCAGCCACTCGGATGTGGTCCAGTGGAACGTACATAACCCTTGCTGCTTATGTAGTAGCAGCCCTGGTGGAGTGAGAGCTGAAAGTATTAGTATCTTCTCCTGCATAAGCCAAAACCCCGTTTTAACCACCTGGAGATGGTCTGAACTAATACCTTCTTATGAGGTTTTTTGTAACTAACAAACATTGCTAATTTAGATCTTGGTGATCTTGACGTATTATTGTAAATGTGTGACCACACATAACCAAAGGTCCATGGGGTATGCCAAGAAAACTAGTTTGAAACCTGACGTCCCTGGTTTGCTCTGCTTAACTAAATCATTATGTTATTTGCAGATGTAACCATCCTGTCTAGTCACAATTTATGTAGTGACTGGACCCGTTGCGCTGAGATCAGCGCCATGAGGATAACTACCTTATGAGAGCCGGCTAATGATAAGGATGTAGCTGGAGCCCCCTGGTGAAGTAGTGTTAACACAACGTTAATATCCCATACTTCCGTGTACCTGGGCCTGGGAGAACTTGTGTTAAAGATATCCTTTATAATTCTGGATATCAGAGGGTGAGACCCGACAGAGTGGGTCCCACTCGCTGCAGCAACTATGATGAGAAGGCACGTTTGACACAGTTGATGGCACTATAACTTAATTTATTGTCAAAGACCCATTTGAAATTGAACTCCAAGACGTCAGTTATCCATGCTGTATTATATGTAACATGTGTATTTAAGCAAAAAATGCTTCCCATCTCCTGAAGAGGAAATGTACTGTTTTTTTGGTGCTATCCCTGCGCTCTGCAGTGAGCAAATACATGGATCAGTCTGACAACCCGAGCCGCAGGAACAGTCATGTCAGAGTCTCAGAAACTCAATTAATTGAATTTATCATGCAGAGGCTGGTTTCCCGAGTCATAGGCTGAACCAGCAAAGTTTTATGTTTAGAATAACCATATAAGGTTCTATTATTATTCCCAACATTAGCGGGAACCATGGCTGCATAGGCCAGTCAAGCAGTATGAAAAGCCTGAAGCGGGATCTTGCTAGATTTATTGCAAGACCCGACTGATGAGGCAGAATGGAGGAAGACATAAAAGAACATTCCTCCCCAGTGTAGCGAGAATGTATCTCTCGCCACTGTTATGCCACATATTTTTGCAACTGGTGAATGAGCCTGGATGCAAACATATCGATATTCGGTGTTCCATTGAGCCACAATGTCATTAAATACTTTGTGATCCAACATCCATTCTGTGTTGTCATTGAATTTACGTGATGATACACCAGCGCCAAATTATCACAGGATACTTTAACTTTGTTGCACCCATGTGACTAACATATGCTACCACCATAGTGTATCAACTGGGAGTTGAGCATGCAGATTATGCATATTCGCACAATAACCTTTAACCTATAGAATGCACCTAGTGTTTATAGGTAGTTGATACCAATAACTGAAGAATTGGTAACTCATGCAAAATGCATCTGCCTCCGTAACTAGAGATGGCATTCGTAATTTCCCACATTTGAGCACTGGCATCAGTTTGTAATATAACTGAAGATTACTGACGAAAAATTACTGGAGCAATGCTGAATACTGTTCGTCCACCATTGTGACTTTGGTAGCTTCAGCTGATAATAGCAGAGGTCTATTAATAATGACCTGTATGGTACTTGAGAAGTTACTCCTTTGCACGTTGTAAGTTCTGATAATGCAAAGGCCCAAACTGCACAGCTGAAACACAGCTAGTATATTGCCAATTACACTTGATGAATAGAAGGCTCCTACATAACAACGAGGTTGTTACAAGCTTCTATTAATTCCAATCTCTTGTCTAAATCCCAATAATCAATAACTCTGATTGGTATCAACTTAAATTTAACTGGATGGATGAGAAACCCCAATTTCTAATATATAGGGTGCAATTGCAACATTTAATTTTAGCAAAATACAGCGTTTAAAATATCATCCAGATAGGCCAAAACAAATGTTCTTGAGCTCTGAGTAGCCCAAGCACCGGTTTTAGTACTTTGTAAATAACCTGGGAGCTGGTTAGCCAATTTTGCAATGCTTTAACTGTTATAATTGCCCCATGCAGATAAATTTCAAACATCTCTGGTGATCCCTGTGAATGGGAACTGAATAGTATGCATCTTTGAGATCGATGCATGCCTTAAAGATCCTATGGAAATCAGTTGTTAGACAGTAACAAAGTTTCCTATTCTGAAATGTCTATACTGCACATGCGAGTTAAATCAAAGATGAACCGACATCCTCCATCTTTCACAATGAACAGGCCATGCCTGCCATAATGCCGAGCCTGCCTCGAACGAGACAACTCTTGCCAGATTTCCGAGCCTGTCTCAAAAGGCAATCCAGGCCATAATATTCAGCCTGCCTCGAAAGACAACTCTGGCCATAATTCTGACCCTGCCTCGAAAGACAAACTCTGGCCATATTTCCGAGCCTGTCTTGAAAGGCAATCCTGGCCGTAATACTGGGCCTGCCTCGAAAGACAACTCTGGCCCCAATTCCAAGCCTGCATGGAACACTTGTATACTGTGCAGTATAAATTAATCATGTTATCATTAGTTTATAAACAGATCTGAATCTCATGTTATCATTGTCATTTGTACAAAAAACAAGTGTAAATATTACCAACTTGTAAATGGCCCACAACCCCATGTTTCGGAAGAACCAGACCCACCTACCTCCATGGTTACCGGTGATCTTATGGTAAGCCCAAAGGCCCCTGATGTGGGTTCTTTTTCCCTCCTTGATTGGAGAGCAGGACTGTTAGGGTGCGTGGATTCCATATTTTTCCTGAGACCGGCTTGGGCCGGCCTGAAAGACCTCTGTCCAGCTTTCAAGCTGCCACCGGCTTCAGTGAACCGCTTACCCCCGATGGAGGCGTGGGGCGTGTTGTCACCTAAACGATGAAGCTTTGCTCGTCGTCAGCACCCAGATTAGTGCAACAGCTTTTTGCTTCCTCATCCAGGTCTTACCTGTGGGATACGTCTTACCTGAAGAGAAGATTCGGCGGCTCGTTTCATTTCCTGGATTTCAAGCCCCCTCCAATGTCACCCTGATCGAGCTGTTCACTGCCAGCACTTGTAGCGTGAGGGGAACTCTGGCCCCTTCTGGGTATTCTGCCAACGGCTGGAGACCAACTCTTCCAGCAGCAACACCTTCGTTTGCGAGTATTCCTTGAAGCCATATGCATGTGCTCCAGTATGTTCCACGGACACACTTTCGAATTTGAAGTCACTTACACACTGACCACTCGCACTTCCCTCCACAGAGAGGGAGATTCGTAGGCAGCCCTGAAACAGGTGCTGCCGCAGGCCCATGAGGATCCCTGTGCTGATATGGCCCCTCCTACGGACCTATATCAGGATTGAGCATCACATTTGTGGGTTAAACGTCCAAGGACATACTCAGGTATGCCTAACCGACTTACTGTTGGTTTTACCCCCTTTCTGGGGACCCACAGTGGTCTGGAAGCGGTTGACCGCTATATGTTGGAGGGGTCCCTCCTGGCTTGACTTCCACAGACCTCACCGGCTTATTGTTGGTTTTACTCCCTTAGTGGGGAACCCCAGCCGGTCTGGAAGCCACTGACTGTACTGTCAGTGACTTGGGTAGCGAACCCGACAGCCGCCGGCTACCCGCACTTCCGCGGTCTCTGTAGCCGGTTCCCCGTGGTCCCGGTTTCCGTGGACCGAGGCCGGGATTCCCCGCGGTCCATAACCGGTTTTCCCGCGGCCCGTCCGGACTTCGCCCGGGAAATAAGATCCAGCAGGAAAACTCTGTAACAGAGATTCCTGCAAGGAAAAAAAACAGAACCTGGGAATAAGTTCAAAAACTTACCTGCAGGTTTAAACTTACCGCTGGCAGGAGCATCGCGCCCGCCAGTCAGCAATTCTTTGCAAATAACAATTATTCAGGAGATTGTAAAATGAATTACATACGACATACAGAATGATTGTAGTCAGTTGGCATGATCAGTGTATCAATACAAGATGGAATGTTGCATTTGTGTACTATAGGAGGATTAATAAGGCCAGGATACACACAATACTGAGGAGATTGTGTAGAGCAGATGAATCTTGGTGTATTTGTCAAGGAATCCCTCAAGGCTGCCGCACAAGTTGGATAAGGTGCCTACAAAGCCACAAGCAGCAAGGAACTGCAGCGTAGGTTCACAAGGTTAATTCCCGGGATGACGGGACTGACATATGATGAAAGAATGGCATCGACTGGGCTTATATTCATTGGAATTTAGGATGAGAGGGGATCATAGAAACATATAACATTCTTAAGGGATTGAACAGGCTAGATGCAGGAAAAATGTTCCCCATGTTGGGGGAATCCTGACCCAGAGGTCGCAGTTTAAGAATAAGGGATAGGCCATTTAGGACTGAGATGAGGAAAAACTTTTTCACCCAGCGAGTTGTGAATCTGTGGAATTCTCTGCCACAGGCGGCACCGGATGTTTTCAAGAGACAGTTACCATAGATACAGCTCTTTGGGTTAATGGAATCAAGGGATATGGGGAGAAGGCAGGAACGGGCTACTGATTTTGAATGATCAGCCATGATCATATTGAATGGTGGTGCTGGCTCGAAGGCTGAATGGCCTACTCCTGCACCTATTTTCTATGTTTCTATGTTTCTATGAGATACTTTCTTTCATTAGCACAGAATTAAAGCTGAGGGGGATTACAGTATAACAAATCTATATAATTAAAAGTCTCATCTTGACCACTTCCTGTCTGCGCTGTATATTGACTTTAGAAAAAAACGCTACCCTGTATCACTGTGATTTTTGGCCATCTTACTCACAGTCCTCCTCCACTGTGCCAGCCTCACTCTCCAAAATGTACAGGTTTGTAGGTTACTTGGCTTGGTAAAATTGTAAATTGTCCCTAGTGTGTGTAGGAGAGTGTTAGTGTACGGAGAGGTCGCAGGTTGGTGTGGACACGGTGGGTTAAAAAGCGTCTGGTATCTCTGATCTTCTCGTGTAGAATGGACTGGCCTGTCTGCTGTGGAGCTGTGACTATCACCACAGTTTCCGCGCTATATCTCTAAACTAAACAGTTCATGGTAATTATGAAACCACCATAATACCACAAAGAGCGTTCTGGTTTACCAGTAACCCCCAGGGAATGGATGTTGCCTTCCTAAAATGTTACGCAACCATGTTGATGTATGGAGGTACAGTACAAAATCAATATAACAGATTTGGCATTTCCTCACACACACGCACTGGGAGCTTGATTTGCTAATCTCAATATTCACATTGTGTTGAGCAGGAAGACCGCTAGCTATTTGGCCGATTATTGCGTGGCCACAACTCACGTTAGAAGTTGCTGCCCCAGCACTGGCGCATTGAAAAAGGTACGTGGGGCTTGACTTCCTAAAGCCCCGTCCCACCTTCACGACCTAATTGGCGACCTCTGCCGAGTTTGCCCTTGACTCATACTCGCAGCAGGGTCGCCACGGGGTCGTAGGAGGTCTTCGTAACTCTTCCTCATGCTCGTGAGTGGTCTCCGCGAACTCGTGGCCTCAACTAGGTCGCAGCGCTTTTCCCAGCCTGATAAAAAATGTCCGCGAGTAAAAAAAAAGGTTGGCATGGGAAAGATTGATACTTTTTACTCGTAGGTAGGTCGCAGGTAGGTCGTAGTAGGTTGTGATGGTAGTTGTAGATAGTTGTAGGTTGGTAACTGGCCCGAGAAAAAAAAAAATGCAAACATGACATAATTTTATCATGTGATCATTTTGCACTCATAGCTAGTTATAGTTGGTCTTAGGTGTGGAAGACTGAGGTCAAGGGGGGTCGTAGGAGATCGTACACATAGTCGTAGGAGGTCGTAGGAGGTCCTTTACAGTCAACACGGCCTTGACATTTTTTTCAACTCATCTAGGGTCTTCTAAACCCGTGGATTAGGTCGTCCAAGTGGGACAGGCCCTTTAAGTGAGTTTTAATCAGATGAGAGTGCTTGAGTAACTCAGTGGGCCAGGCGGCATCTCAGGAGAGAAGGAATAGGTGATGTTTTGGGTCGAGACCCTTCTTCAGACAAGTCTGAGCTGCTCAAGAGCTGACTTAAAGAAATAGTCCATTGCTCAGCTGCTGGTGGAGAATCTGTCTCTGATTTCTTTAGACACAAGGAACCTTTAGGACGTTCTTTTAGGAAGGAGATGAGGAGGAATTTCTTTAGTCAGAGGGTGGTGAATCCATGAAATTATTTGTCACATAATGCTGTGGAGGCCAAGCCAGTAGATATATTTAAGGCAAGGATAGAACGATTCTTGATTAGTATTGGTGTCAGGGGTTATGAGCAGAAGGCAGGAAAATGGAGTTAGGAGGGAGAGATAGATCAGCCATGATTGAATGGTGGAGTAGACTTGGTGGGCTGAATGGCCTAATTCTGCTCCTATCACTGATGATCTTATGAACTGCAGATGCTGGTTTACAAAAAGAAAACACAAACGTCTGCAGTAACTCAGCCGGTCAGACAGCATTTCTGGAGAACAAGGATAGGCGATGTTTTGGGGTTAAAGAAGGAACTGCAGACGTTGGAGAATCGAGGGTACACAAAAGGCTGGAGAAACTCAGCGGGTGCAGCAGCATCTAAGGAGCGAAGGAGATAGGCGATGTTTCGGGTCGAGACCCTTCTTCAGACTGGTCAGGGATCAGGGAAACGAGAGATATAGACGGTGATGTGGAGAGATAAAGAACAATGAATGAAAGATATGCATAAAAGTATCGATGATAAAGGGAACAAGCCATTGTAAGCTGTTTGTGGTGTGAAAATGAGAAGCTGGTGCAGCTAGGGTGGGGGAGGGAGATAGAGAGAGAGGGAATTGCGACTAGGGTGGGGGAGGGAGATAGATAATTTTCACACCACAAACAGCTTACAATGGCTTGTTTCCTTTATCATCGATACTTTTTTGCATATCTTTCATTCATTGTTCTTTATCTCTCCACATCACCGTCTATATCTCTCGTTTCCCTGATCGCTGACCAGTCTGAAGAAGGGTCTCGACCCGAAACGTCGCCTATCTCCTTCGCTCCTTAGATGCTGCTGCACCCGCTGAGTTTCTCCAGCCTTTTATGTACCCCCGCAGGCGATGTTTTGGGTTGGGGCCCTTCTTCAGACTGATTGCGGTGGTGTGCTGAAAGCTGGAAGAGCGATATGGGTGGAACAAAGTCTGGCAAGTGATAGGTTGATACCTTCTCATCAACTGCATTTGGGTGTTCCATATGTGACCTCACTTACATTAGTGAGACCCAGCATAGACTAGGTGGCTGTTTCACCAAACTCCTGCAGCTTACCGCCACAACAGATCAACGGTGGATGCGATCTCGCTGGCCCTCCACTCCGCTCTGGACCACTTGGACACAAAAACACATATGTCAGGCTGTTATTCATCGATTACAGCTCGGCATTTAACACAATCATCCCTTCCAAGCTGGTTACCAAACTCGCAGAACTGGGTCTCTGTGCATCCCTCTGCAATTGGATCCTCGACTTCCTCATTCACAGACCACAGTCTGTTCGTATTGGTGGTAATGTGTCAGACTCACTAACAATCAGCACAGGAGCACCTCAAGGCTGCGTGCTGAAACCCCTGCTATACTCACTCTATACTCATGACTGTGTAGCCGGTCATAGTGCGAACTCCATCATCAAGTTCGCTGACAACACCACGGTTGTGGGACGTATCACTGATGAGTCAGAGTATAGAAGAGAGATCAAGCAACTGTCCATATGGTGCCAGCACAATAACCTGGCCCTCAACACCAGCAAAAGCATGGAACTGATTGTGGACTTTGGAAGGAGTAGGATGGGGACGCAGAGTCCTGTTTATATCAACGGGTTGATGGTTGAAAGGGTCAAGAGCTTCAAATTCCAGGGCGTGCACATCTCTGAAGATCTTTCCTCGTCCGAGAATACAGATGCAATTATTAAGAAAGCTCATCAGCGCCTCTACTTCCTGAGAAGATTACGGAGAGTCGGTCTGTCAAGGAGGACTCTCTCTAACATCTACAGGTGCACAGTAGAGAGCTTGCTGACCGGTTGCATCGTGGCTTGGTTCGGCAACTTGAGTGCCCTGGAGAGGAAAAGACTACAAAAAGTAGTAAACACTGCCCAGTCCATCATCGGCTCTGACCTTCCTTCCATCGAGGGGATCTACCACAGTCGCTGCCTCAAAAAGGCTGGCAGCATCATCAAGGACCCACACCACCCTGGCCACACACTCATCTCCCTTCTATCTTCAGGAGCCTGAGGACTGCAACGACCAGGTTCAGGAATAACTACTTCCCCACAGCAAACTTGGCTCGGACAAAACTCTGAACATTAATACCCCTTTATCTGTTATTTGCACTTTATCAATTTATTTATTCATGTGTGTATTTACGTATATAATGGTATATGGACACACTGATCTGTTTTGTAGTCAATGCCTACTATGTTCTGTTGTGCTAAGCAAAGAAAGAATGTCATTGTCCTGTCAGGCACACATGACAATAAACTCTTTTGACTTTGACTTTGACGACTTTGACACTCAGTCCGCCAAGGCCTGTTGAATCTCCCGGTTTTAAAAACTTTTCTTCCCATACCCACACTGACCTTTCTGTCCTGGGTCGCCTCCATTGCCGGAGTGAAGTCACATGCAAACTGGGAGAACAGCACCTCATATTCCACTTAAGTAGCCTATAACCTAACGGTATGAATATTAAATTTTCCAATTTTTTGGGTAACTGACCTACAGACACCCCACCCCTTCCCCTTTCTCCCCCACCCCTTCTCTGAGCCCCACCAGTTGCGTACCCGTTTCTCCCATCCCCCTGAACCCTTCTACCTATATTCCTTCCTCTGGTTTCACTCTTCGCACATCTTCTATCCTTATCTCCTCACCTCACGCTTTTTGTCTTTTCATCTCTGACATTGTCAGCAAATCTAAAACCTCCCTCACGTGCATCCATCCACCTATCACTCAGCTGGAGTAACTCAGCGGGTCAGACAGCATCTCTGGAGAAAAGCAATAGGTGACGTTTGTCATGTCGAGGCCGTTCGTCTCTTTAATGACTCCCTCATCTTTACTAAAATATCTTATCGCTGCCCCGCCTATCACTTGCCAGACATTGTCCTGCCCCCACCTCTGTTCCTGCCTTATCCTCCCCACCACAATCAGTCTGAACAAGGGTCTCAACCCAAAACGTCCCCTGCCCATGTTCTCCAGAGATGCTGCCTGACCCACTGAGTTACTCCAGCACTTTGAGTCTTTTTTGAGCTTGTCTTTGCTTTAGTAGGGATGGGGAACATCAATGGCTCCAATGTGTGCTCTGGGTAGCACCTCTAGTGCCGTGCTATCTGGTGTCCATGCGAGATGCAAACTTCTTCCTTTGTCCTAGTTCGGTCTGCAAATCACCTCAAGTACCATAAGTGGTGGTTCCTATTGAGAACTGATATTGCAAATACTGCTATCTTGCTGGAGACCCCTGACATTTGGGGGTCTGCACTGCTAACCTGCTTGATTCCTTGCACGTTGAGTGCCTTCTACCATTTTAGTTCACTTCATCACATTCTTTAAGGGCCTTTCCCACGTACACAATTTTTTTTGGTGACTTGCCGGCACACCGTCATTGTCGCAGCACTTTTTTGACAAGGTGACGTGTTTGTGGTGAGTAGTCGCCCAAAGAGTCGTACCTTTTTCAGGTCGCCGCTGGATTTTCAACATGTTGAACATTTTCGGCGATCTGCTGCAACTATGACGGGTGCGGGCAAGTCGCTGAAAAAAACGCGTAAGTAGGACGGGCCCTTTACAATTTCTGTCCCTCAAAATATTTTGAAAATGACTTAATTCATTATCTTGCAAAATTCCAACCAGATTTCCTCACTACATTCAGGCACCAAAACAATCATTCTTGGAATCCATTCTAAGATTTATTTACTACCATTAATCTCTGCAGGTTCTTGTTCAGAAATACGTCAATACGAAAGAAACAGTATTTAATTTCCCCCGCAATTAAAATCAAAGTGAAATGGCACTTGCATTGCATATGTTAGTAACTATACAAGTAAGTGGACGTATACAAAATTTATGCTCATACCCGAAAATTGTCGATAAACTGAAGAAACAGTTTACTGCACAATAAAAATATGGTGTCATTAAAATGATTGAACCTAAAGAAGCGGAACAGGCCAACAGGGAATCCTTCGTGTTGAAGCTGCTCCTAAAACAGTGCCTGAGCTAAGGGCTCTCACCTATTTGGTGACAATAACTTCTTTTGCCAGCATGTGCCAGCTGCCTTCAGCTGATAACCTGCCCCTTCAATAATTTTAGATAAACAAAAGATAAACTTTATGTGTAGCTGGTACAAAACGATCATACATTCTCCTTCCATGTTTAAAGTATACAAATCCTTTTATAGTAACTATGCATTCCTTACTATAAAACATGGAAAGAGAATGTATGATCGTTTTGTACCAGCTACACATAAAGTTTATCTTTTGTTCTCTAAAACTATTATTCATTTTTGATCCCATCTGATGATCCCATGCGACAAAGTTGCTGATCCCATGGGACAAAGAGCACAAACTATGTGGTCTCGAGAGAATTGCAACTATGTGGTCTCGAGAGAATTGCGACTGCCATTGTAGCGAGGATTGCTAAAATTGCAACTCCCCAGAGCTCAATATGCTCATGAAACTTTATTTTTTTTTCTCTTTAGCTATTTCATACATATATGTTAACATGAATAATATTTTCTTTGGAACTGGCATTCACAGCAGAATATTTTTTTATAGCAAGGAAAGCATAGTGACTATAAAAGGATTTATATCCTTTAAACATGGATGTTTTTTCAGAGGAAAGAAGGCTTAATAGAACTAATTTCCAATGGTCTTTGTTTATGTTTCAAAGACCCCAGATTTTCAAGAGATTTCTGAGACATTTCCTCGACTTTAGTTCCATGCATAGGTACATATTTGTACAGAATCACAAAGGTTCATTTTGTAGGAAATTGTCCCTAGTGTGTGTAGGATAGTGTTAATGTGCGGGGACCGCTGGTCGGTGTGGACTCGGTAGGCCGAAGGGCCTGTTTCCGTGCTGTATCTCTAAACTAAACTAAACACTTATTATTCAAGACCAACATGAACACTAAATGTAGTGAAGAATATATGCTGCAATGTTTAATAGGATATGCTATTGGCTTCCTTTGGTCTGTATTTTTATAATGTCCATTTTGTAACATAATAAATGAGTTGTACCCACATTTCAAAATTGGAATAGATTTTCAGTCACTATTGAATTCAAGTAAAACCATTCCTTTGGGAGACACAAGAAGCTGGGGTAACTCAGCGGGACAGGCAGCCTCTCTGGGGAAAAGGCATAGGTGACCTTTCGGGTAGAGACCCTTCTTCAGACTGAGGGTCGGGGAAAGGGATCCCCGTGACGTAGAGATTTATAGAACAAATGAATGAAAGAAATGCAATAAAGTAATGATGATAAAGGAAACAGGCCATTGTTAGCTGCGTGCTTGGTGAGAACGAGTTGCAGAGTCTGAAGAAGGGTATCGACCCGAAACGTCACCCATTCCTTCTCTCCAGAGATGGTGCCTGTCCCGCTGAGTTACTCCAGCATTTTGTGTCGATCTTCAATTTAAACCAGCATCTGCAGTTCCTTCCTACACTAACACTATGCTTAGTTGTGTCCAATATTCATTTGGGAAAGCCAATGTGTACAATTGTTGACCCAACCTTCCATTTTGTACCCATTACTGCAACAACCATTCCTCATGAAAAATAATAAGCAATTGAGCACCTCACACTCTCATACCTTAATCCATCAGTCAGAATAAACTGCTGGTGTTCCCTGGGATGACAAGGCTTTACTTTTTTTTTCCAGTCCTGGGGAAGTGTTTCGCTACCAAGGCACTGCTGGCAGGTGATTTATTTTGCACTGAGAATTTGCTGAGTGGGGGAACGCACAAACATTCTGCAGTCTTGCAAAACGATGAGCCGGGGACAGGATGAAATGAACACTGTAATCCTCATCTTTTCCTTTTAATTAAAAAAAACATTGTTAACATTAATGTCAGCTTGTACGAGAGTTATTCCCCAAATACTTAAGTGTTTTATAAGTAATATACCCCGACTATTAAATGAAAAAGTTAATAAACCTGATTTTCAAACCTTGAATAAAAATACTTGGAAATTGAATTCGTTCTGGTCAGGCAATTGAATGTGAATTGAATGCTTCTGGCAACAACAACCAGGAAGCAAGCCATGTCACACCTCATGTAATCACAATAAGTGAGTTTGGTATTCCGACTGCGCATTCCCAGGTCATAGGTCACTCGCGATAAACACTCTCAGCATGCCTGACAAATACAGGAGGTGCAGACTGCATGCTGGCAATCCTGCACACTCATATACTCACCTGCTTCCGTTTTTGACCACCTAGCACTCTCAGCAAAGCAGAGGGAAAACTGTAAATATACACAAAACAACTGGAGTAACTCAGCGGGACAGGCAACATCTCTGGTGAAAAGGAATAGGGGACGTCTCGGGTCGAGACCCTTCTTCAGACTGAGAGTCAGAGGAAAGGCACTCTCGCTTCCCTCTCCCCTGACCCTCAGTCTGTAGAAAGGCCTAGACCCGAAACGTCACCCATTCCTTTTCTCCAGAGATGCTGCCTGTCCCGCTGAGTTACTCCAGCATTTGGTGTCTATCTTCGGTTTAACCCAGCATCTGCATTCCTTCACACACAGATGAGAAACGGTGCTGGTGTGACCCGCCATGGTATTTGCAACAGCCTAATTACAGTTTTAATGAAGAAATGTGCGGATCGTGCAGAGAAGCAAAAAAATCTATTGATATTACATCAATAAATATAAATTATACCCAATGAAATATGGCAATCGATCGATGTATTGTGAAGTATGAGTTCTTGATAATTATTAGCCACATAATAATTGTGCCCAGTTTATAGACAGTTACTTGGAGTATGATGATGATTTCTTTAAATTGAAGCAGAGAAAATAAGTGCTGGAGTAGGCCATTCGGCCCTTCGAGCCAGCATCGCCATTCAATATGATCATGGCTGATCATCCACAATCAGTACCCTGTTCCTGTTTTTCCCCCAGATCCCTTGATTCCATTAGCCCTAAGAGCTAAATCTAACTCTCTCTTGAACACATCCAGTGAATTGGCCTCCACTGCCTTCTGTGGCAGAGAATTCCACAGATTTACACCTCCCTGGATGAAAACGTTTTTCCTCGTCTTGGTCCTAAATGGCCTACCCTTTATTCTTAAACTGTGACCCCTGGTTCTGGGCTCCCCCATCACCTGGAACATTTTTCCTGCATACACCTTGTCCAATCCTCTAAGTGCCTGCCTCAACCTTATCCCCTCTCATCCTTCTAAATTCCAGCGAATACAAGCCCATTCGACCCATTCTTTTCATCATACGTCAGTCCCGCCAGCCCGGGAATTAACCTGGTGAACCTACGCTGCACTCCCTCAATAGCAAGAATGTCCTTCCTCAAATTAGGAGACCAAAACTGCACACAATACTCCAGTTGTGGCCTCACCAGGGCCCTGTACAACTGCAGTTGGACCTCTTTGCTCCTAAATCTCACAATGAAGGCCTACATGCCATTTGCTTTCTTCATTGCCTGCTGTACCTGCATGTTTACTTTCAGTGACTGATGTACAAGGCCACTCAGGTCTCGTTGCATCACCCCTTCTCCTAATCTGACACCATTCAGATAATAATCTGCCTTCCTGTTTTTCCTGCTAAAGTGGATAACCTCACATTTATCCACATTATACTCCATCTGCCATGCATCTGCCCACTCTAGTCACCCTGCAGCTTCATAGCATCATCCTCGCAGCTCACACTGCCACCCAGCTTTGTATCATCCGCAAACTTGGAGATGATACATTTAATTCCCTCAAGAATGTTTCCCTCCCCAGGTTTCAAGAAGAAATGAACATTGCCAAAATAACCTACAGTTATCTTAGGCAGACTCTTAGAATCAAGGATAATGTGCTTGCATTCCACTTTTGTGGGTTATAGTCACAGTGTGATACAGCATGGAAACAGGCCCTTCGGCCCAACTTGCCCACACTGGCCAACAATGTCCCATTTACACTCGTCCCACCTGCCCACATTTGGCCCGTATCCCTCCAAACCTGTCCTATCCATGTAACTGTCTAACTGTTTCTTGAATGTTGCAATAGTGCCTGCCTCAACTTCCTCCTCCGGCAGTGCATCCAAGCTCCTACCACCATTTGCGTGAAAAAGACACTCCTCAGATTCCTATTAAATCTTTACCTCCTACCCTTAAACCTATCTTCTGCGGTTCTCAATCCCCCTCGTCTGGGCAAGAGACTCTGTGTATCTACCCGATCTATTTCTCTCGTGATTTTGTATTCCTCTATAAGATCATCCCTCATCTTCCAGGCAGCCTCTCTGGATAGAAGGAATGGGTGATATTTTGGTTGAAACCCTTCTTTAGACAGCTTTAGACTTCAGACCCCGTCTGAAGAAGGGTCTCGCCCCAAAACATCACCGATTCCATCTCTGCAGAGATGCTGCCTGTCCCACTGAATTACTCCAGCATTCTGTGTCCATCTTCGGTGTAAATTCAGCATCTGCAGTTCCCTCCGACACTGTTTTCTATTGGTGTTTTCTCATGTCTGTTTTTGCCACATCTTTTCTCTTCAATATCTTGTGCAAGTTATGTATGATTTTACTTTGGAGTCACGTGAGTGACTTCGTGAAGACCCCGTCAGCCCTCATGCGCGACATATCATCGAACGCATGCGAAACGACAGGCTGGGAGGAGGGTCGCTCCTCCACCGGAACGGACCTACAGGTAAGGATCAACTAACCTGAGGTCAGGTTTTTCTTTCAGGGACTCTGTGGGACAGAGTACCCCACCAAGGGGCCGACTCGAAAGACTGACTGCGGACCGCGGGATGCGGGCAGTCAGCGGCGGCAGAACTCACTACAAACCCGGACGTCGGACAAGCCCGTTGACCCGGCAGGGTCCGGGCTCAGAGACTCGCCGTTCGCGGGTAGCGACGGCAGAGCGGCAGCCCCGACGTAATGCCGCAGCCCGCAGGAGCACCGCGGACAGGCGGCAACACTACCGGGAAGTCGGGCAAGCCCGTTGACCCGGCAGGGTCTGGGCTCGGAGACTCGCCGTTCGCGGGTAGCGACGGCAGAGCAGCAGCTCCGACTCAACGCCGCAGCCCGAACACCGCGACAGCCCGCAGGAACGTCGGACTGGCGCACAACGACCCGGAAGTTGGGTAAGCCCGTTGACTCGGCAGGGTTCGAGCTCGATAATCCTGCATGGAGGGGATGGGGAGCACTAGCTCCAACGTGACACACTCCAGCAGGAGTCTGGTCACCATGGGTCTCCTAGCAGACCCACGGCAGTACCCTTTACAGGGCTGCCAAATGCTCACCCTCTTCGCAGGGGAGCATAAGGAGTCAGGTCTGGGCTGACTCTGAAGAGGGGGTGTTGGCAGAGGAACACAACATGCTAGGGGGGCAAGAAGAGGAGCTACTCGGGATGGCATCCAAGTTGCGATGCCCTCACAAAAGGGGCTACCATTGTCAACAGGCAGCCAGTTTAAATTACTCAACAACTCATCAAGCTCCAGGAATCGGTATTTCCCTCAATGTGCCTGCGGCAAATCCTCAAACTACTGGCCTCGGGTATTACCAGCTTTGCCAGGTCAGTAGACGGAAGATATGTCAGAGGAGCAGCAGGAAGCTCTGGCACTCTCCTGTATGGTCAATTGAGATCAACTACTTCAGGAAGAATGCCATCCGACCTACACTATACCCCAAGTTCGCGAGGTTGTGTAGAACCAGTAGTGCGCATCCGCCTACTCTGTTTCGGGGACAACCTGCCCAAACAGGCAAAAACCTCGGCAAAGAGGCAAAAGCCGTCGGCATGATTAAGGTGCCGGCCGCTACCAGGTCCTCACATATTTGGCGGCAGCACCCCTACGCATCCACCAGCAGGCTGCGTTATCACACCGAAAGAAAAGCTGGTGAAAGCTCGAAGGCCGTACAACCTACACAAAGGTCTTTTTCAGGCCATGTCCCAGAACGGCCTTCCTGGAAGATGCGCCAACCCCACACCACAACGCCTCCACCTCCCAGGAACCAAGGAAGGAGAAAAACCAACACAGCACCACCGGTAACCATGGAGGTAGGTGGGTCTGGTTGCCTTCGGAACATAGCATGTGTAACTTCTTCACAGGTTGGGGGAAGGTTACACTTGTACAGGGAATAACTTCTGATCTTTCATACCGCACAGTATTCAGCGATACAAAATTGTATTTGTTGACAAACTCCTCCTTTCCGGTTCAACATGCACCCAGCCAAAAGTTTGAGCTTTCACAAAAAAGAGAAAGTGGAAGGTCATGCGGAACTGTTAAATCTATATACAAAAGGAGCAATAGAGGAAACCAAAACATGAGTCTCTTGAGTTTGTATCATACATCTTCACCTAAAACAAAAAAGATGGCGGATGCCACATCATTTGATTTGACACAACTGAATACTTTTGTGCAGTACACCCACTTCAAAATGGAACATTTTAGTTACTACTAGTTTCCAAAGGGTGCTTCATGGCTTGCATCGACCTAAAAGATGCATACTACTTAGAACCAATAGACAAAGATCACCACAGATATTTGAAATTTATCTGGATGGGAGCTCTGGCAGTATAAAGTGCTGCCCAATGGATTAGCATCAGCCCAGACTGTTTCCAAAAATATTGAAACCAGCTTGGTGTTTCTTTGGAAACAAAAAACATATTATCATGGCATATCTAGATGACATCTTATTGTGGGGATAACCTTGGAATTGGCTAAATTGGCTGTCTCAGCCACCAAGCTCCTATTTCAAAAATCGGGGTTTATTATCCATCCAGACAAATCCAAGTTAAATGCCTTCCGGTGACTATGGTTTTGGGATTCACGATTGACTCTGTTCATATGTCTGTCACCTTGCCAAAGGGCAAAGCAACAGACTTGATAGAGGCATATAACAGCCTTGTTTGCGTCAGTAGACCATCTATTCGGCAAATAGCCAGGGTAATTGGAAAGCTCGTGGCTGCCTTTTTCCCAGCCACAATTTGGATCCTTACATTACCAAAATCTACAAAGGGCCAAAACTACAGCACACAAAACACCATGCTGGCCATTTTGACAGACCAGCAAATTGGAAATTACGATGGTGGATTAGCAATGTTCAACATTGCTCTAAATCCCATCACAGTCACAAACCCTTCAGTTGTGTTACAAAATTACGCCAGCACTCACGGCTGGGGAGCAACCAATACCACCTCCAGTTGTGGTGGTAGATGGAATACAAATGAGTTAACTTTACTTCAGGGTATCAATCATCATAAGATGTTGGGAGCATTCACGGACTTCGGGCCTACTTTTCAGACATGCATCATCTGCATGTTCACCTACAAATTGATAATACCACCGTGGTGACATACATTAATCATATCGGTGGAATTAAGTCGATATCTTGTGATGAATTGATCAATACAATCTGGCACTGGTGCATAGGAAGAAACATTTTGATATCAACTACTTACAGTGGCTTGCAAAAGTATTCATACCCCTTGAACTTTTCCACATTTTGTCATGTTACAACCACAAACGTAAATGTATTTTATTAGGATTTTATGTGATAGACCAACACAAAGTGGCACATAATTGTGAAGTGGAAGGAAAATGATACATGGTTTTCAAATCTTTTTACAAATAAAAAACTGAAAAGTGTGGCGTGCAAAAGTATTCCGCCCCCTTTACTCTGGTACCCCTAAATTAAATCCAGTGCAACCAATTGTCTTCAGAAGTCACCTAATTAGTAAATAGAGTCCACATGTGTGTAATCTAATCTCAGTATAAATACATGCGAAGGCCTCAGAGGTTTGCAACATTAGTGAACAAACAATGTTCCTTGGGCATCATGTCTAAAGTTGTCGAGAAGTTTAAAGCTCCCAAGCTTTTCTCACGGAGCACTGTTCAATCCATCATCCGAAAATGGAAAGAGTATGGCACAACTGCAAACCTACCAAGACATGGCCGTCCACCTAAACTGACAGGCCAGGCAAGGAGAGCATTGATCAGAGAAGCACCCAACAGGCCCATGGTAACTCTGGAGGAGCTGCAGAGATCCACAGCTCAGGTGGGAGATTCTGTCCACAGGACAACTATTAGTCGTGCACTCCACAAATCGGGCCTTTATGGAAGAGTGACAAGAAGAAAGCCATTGTTGAAACAAAGCCATAAGAAGTCCCGTTTGCAGTTTGCCACAAGCCATGTGGGGGACACAGCAAACATGTGGAGGAAGGTGCTCTGGTGTGATGAGGCCAAAATTGAAGTTTTTGGCCTAAATGCAAAACGCTATGTGTGGTGGAAAACTAACACTGCACATCACCCTGAACACACCATCCCCACTGTGAAACATGGTGGTGGCAACATCATGCTGTGGGGATGCTTTTCTTCAGCAGGGACAGGGAAGCTGGTCAGAGTTAATGGGAAGATGGATGGAGCCAAATACAGGGCAATCTTGGAAGAAAACCTGTTATAGTCTGCAAAAGACTTGAGACTGGGTTGGAGGTTCACCTTCCAGCAGGACAACAACCCTAAACGTACAGCCAGAGCTACAATGGAATGGTTTAGATCAAAGCATATTCATGTGTTAGAATGGCCCAGTCAAAGTCCAGACCTAAATCCAATTGAGAATCTCTGGCAAGACTTGAAAATTGCTGTTCACAGACGCTCTCCATCCAATCTGACTGAGCTTGAGCTATTTTGCAAAGAAGAATGGGCAAAAATTTCAGTCTATAGATGAGGCTGGTAGAGACATACCCCAAAAGACTTGCAACTGTAATTGCAGCGAAAGGTGGTTCTACAAAGTATTAACTCAGGGGGGCTGAATACTTTTGCACGCCACACTTTTCAGTTTTTTATTTGTAATAAAATTTGGAAACCATGTATCATTTTCCTTCCACTTCACAATTATGCACCACTTTGTGTTGGTCTATCACATAAAATCCCAATAAAATACATTTACGTTTGTGGTTGTAAGGTGACAAAATGTGGAAAAGTTCAAGGGGTATGAATACTTTTGCAAGCCACTGTACCTTCCGGGTAAGCTCAATACAGTGGCGGACACCAGGTCACGCAAATTCAATGACAACACCGAATGGATGTTGGACCACCAGTTATTTACTGACATTATAGCTCGGTATGGAATGCCAGATATCGATTGTTTTGCATCAAGACTTAATCACCAGATACCAACGTATGTTGCATGAGAATCAGACCCTGGGGCAGTAGCGATGGACGCATTTCGCTACACTGGGGGAGGGGGATTGTTTTCTATGCATTCTTCCCCCCTTCTGCGTCATTAGTCGAGTCTTGCGGAAAATTCAACAAGACTCCGCATCAGGTATTTGGGAGAACCCGATTGGCCTACTCAGCCATGGTACCCTGTGGGACTCGACATGGTCAGAGCCATGGATCTGATCTACAAACGCCCGAGTTTGCTGGTACACCTGTGACAAGGGTGAGTCATCCGTGCCATGACCGAATGAGCCCATTGGGTGCAAAATTGGGAAAAGACCTCTCCTGGAATTGGGCTGTCGGACCGAACCATGAATATCATCGCGGCATCATGCAGAGAGTCCACCAGGAAACAGTACCTCACCCATATCAAAAAATGGGAGGTATTTTGTACCAGGACAGACACAACCTACAACACAGCCACCATCATGGTTGTGCTGGAGTTCCTGGTAAGTCTACACTTTGATGGAGGCTTGAGTTATAATGCCATCAATTGCGCAAAAGTGCCCTACCCTCATACCTGGGACAGGAGCTAGAACACCATGGAGGAGTATCTCACCCTCTGGTGTCAAAACTCATGAGGGGATTTTAACAAAAATTCCCTCGGCTTCAATATACCCAGACCTGGGATGTTGGCATTGTCCTGACCTATTCAGAGATTGGGCACCAGCCACATCCCTCTCACTAACACGTATTAAATAGTGATGCTGATGACACTTGTAACGGTGCAGCGGGTCCAGTCTCTGCACAAACTAGACTGGACACCATGTAACATCCCAAACTAAAGTAACCTTTCACATTTATGAGTTACCTAAACAAAACAGGCCTGGGTCATCTGGCCTCAAATTGGAGTTCCTGGCTTATCCCGTAGATAGACGCCTATGCATAGTGAACCACCTCCTACATTAACTAGAGGTCACCAATAGTCTCAGGGGAACAGAAATTGCATCTATTGATAAGTTCAAGCATCCTCATCACCGTGCAGACCATATCAAGATGGCTCAGGGTGGTGTTAGGTGCAGCAGGGGTGGACACTGATATTTTAAGTCTCATTTCACCAGGGCTGCAGCTACATTTCGTGCCCTCCGCTCCCAACCCTCTATTATAAGGTCAACTAGTATGTTAGTTCTCTTATCTTACTATCTTCAGTCAACTCTATTATCTGTGATTTCACACCGCTGCTTTGAAGAATGTCGCGCATGCGTGCTGGCGGGGTCTTCACGAAATCCCTCATCGTAACTCCTCATCAAATAAGGATCAAACTTCGAACTGGTAAGTTCTCGTTTAATCTTACTATTTATGTTGATGAGTGTTGCCTCAGTCCAACTGCTAGCGATGCTACAGCCAGCAAGATTGCCTTCACCCAGTCACGGTGGCGCAGCGGTAGAGTTGCTGCCTTACAGCGCCGGAGACCCGGGTTCAACCCCGATTACGGGTGCCGTCTGTACGGAGTTTGTACGTTCTCCCTGTGACCTGAGTGGGTTTTCTCCGAGATCTTCGGTTTCCTCCCACATTCCAAAGACATACAGTTTTGTAGGTTAATTGGCTTGATAAATGTAAAAAAAATAGTCCCGTATAAAATTGTCCAACTTCCAATATTATCCCTGGTGGGACAATAATGACCACACAGAAGTAATGACCACACAGTACAAGGTACACCATACATGTGCAGATGGCAACAAACACAACCTGACATGATTCTGATTCAGAACTGTAATTGCCTTTAGCTACACCCAATAGAGCGAACAGTGGCTTCAGTTCACAAGTCATAGGTGTGAACAAGTCAGGTTCACCTTTCATACTCGAGTTCAAATCAAAAGTTACTAACCATGTTGGTGTCAGCATGTGTATTAGCCAGTGTTTGATGGTCTTTACACCTTTCACACTTATGTGGTGACACTTATCGCCTATTTCAGATTTAATCATTCTCTGAGCGCTTGTCCAGAATACTCAGTGGGATTTTAAACAGAAGGCAGAAGTCAGGAGATGAGTGAGCAATGAGATGGGTGAGTGAAGAAGGGTCTCGACCCGAAACGTCACCTATTCCTTCTCTCCAGAGATGCTGCCTGACCCGCTGAATCACTGCAGCTTTTTGTGTCTATCTTCGAGAAATTACTTCTGTTGGAGTTTGCAACCATTAGTGAAAGAGCACTAAATCGTTAAATTGCTAACCCACCATTTATTCCTATTGTGTCAGGAAAGGATCAGACTACTTAAGAACATAACATGGCAGAACCATGCCTTTCAAATATCAAGTCAATTACAGGGATCAGCTGCATCCTTCTAAGAATTGAGCTGCAATTCAACCTTTGCTGTTGGATTAGTTGACATCTGATGCTAGGATTCAGTGCTGTAAAAGCTTAAAACCTTTAGTGTGTGTGCAAACACTAAAGCAGTCCTGTGTCGAGAACTTATCCTCAACATACAGTTTGAAAGATATCCTCATGATTCACTGTCAAATTAATGTACGTCATTAAAAGTACGATTAACCAAATCTCACTTGGTTATCCCTGTTGTTTCACGAGATCCCTTTGAAAAAAAATCACAAAATAACATTAACCTTGAGAACGTTCATTCAAGATTCAAGATTCAAGAGACATTTATTGTCAGGTGCACCAATTGGTACAGTGAAACTTGGGTTACCATACAGCCATACGAATAAAAAAGAACACATCAAGCTGTCCCATGCCAAGAACGCAGTGAAGACAGCTCATGGAATGTTGGCCTTCATAACAAGAGGATTTCAGTATAGCAGTAAAGAGGTTCTTATGCAATTGTATGGGGCTCTGGTGAGACCACATCTGGAGTATTGCGTACAGATTTGGTCTCCTAATTTGAGGAAGGACATCCTTGTGATTGAGGCAGTGCAGCGTAGGTTCACGAGATTGATCCCTGGGATGGCGGGACTGTCATATGAGGAAAGATTGAAAAGACTAGGCTTGTATTCACTGGAGTTTAGAAGGATGAGGGGGGATCTTATAGAGACATATAAAATTATAAAAGGCCTGGACAAGCTAGATGCAGGAAAAATGTTCCCAATGTTGGGTGAGCCCAGAACCAGGGGCCACAGTCTTAGAATAAAGGGGAGGCCATTTAAGACTGAGGTGAGAAAAACGTTTTCACCCAGAGAGTTGTGAATTTATGGAATTCCCTGCCACAGAGGGCAGCGGAGGCCAAATCACTGGATGGATTTAAGAGAGAGTTAGATAGAGCTCTAGGGGCTAGTGGAGTCAAGGGATATGGGGAGAAGGCAGGCACGGGTTATTGATAGGGGACGATCAGCCATGATCACAATGAATGGCGGTGCTGGCTCGAAGGGCCGAATGGCCTCCTCCTGCAGCTATTTTCTATGTTTCTATGTTTCTATGTAACACACGATAGACTTTAACATTAACATCCCCACACAGTGGAATCAGTGTTTCCCACTGTGAGGGAAGGCACCAAAGTTCAGTCATCCTCCTCTTTGTTGTTCACCCGTGGTTGGGGCCTCCCGAGCCCCCCCCCCCCACAGTCACCGCTACGGGGGGGCCCGAATTTCAGGCCCTCTCGCCGGGATGATGGAAGTCCGACGTTGGAGCGGAAGAACATTCTCAGCGGCCTGGACTTCTGAATCGGCCGCTTCCTACCGGAGACTGCGGCTCCCAAAGTCCACAGGCCGTGCTGGGCGGAGGAGATTCACGCTGGCGGCCCTCGGCAAAGGTATCCCAGGACTCCACGACGTTGAAGTCAGCGGCGTCCGCGGCTGGGAGCTCCGCAGACCACAGCTCCACGATGTTAAAGCAGCAGGCCCAACTCTCCGGAGCTTCAAACGGCAATCCTCGGTATGGCATCGCCCGCTCTGCGATGAATCCAGTGCTGCTCCGCTGCTGAAGCTCTGGTCGGTCTCCGGCATGAAAGGCCGCGCCAATCCAGTTGGTAGGCCGCGAGGGGATGGGAGAGGACGCGACTCAGAGAATAGTCACATCCTCGCCAGGATGTGACTGGGGAACCGATTTCCCCCTTACCCTGCCCCCCTCCCCCATAAGGAAATACTAAGAAAACCTCCAAAACATACTTTTTAAACGGACTAAAAATTAAAAAAAGATGGAAAACGGACAGACTGTAGGCAGAGGCTGCCATGATGTGGCGCCCCAAGTGGCCAGATTATAAAATTATAAAACATGCTGACTTTTTACCATCAGTCACCAAAATGATGGTCATGAATCAAATTACCAAGTTACACAGAACATAGACACAAATGCTGGAGTAACTCAGCGGGACAGGTGGGATCTCAGGAGAGAAGGAATGGGTGACGTTTTGGGTCATGGAAACATAGCAACATAGATGCAGGTGGAGGCCATTCGGCCCTTCGAGCCAGCACCGCCATTCATTGTGATCATGGCTGATCATCCACAATCAGTAACCCGTGCCTGCCTTCTCCCCATATACCTTGATTCCGCTAGCCCCTAGAGCTCTAACTCTTTTAAATTCATCCAATGAATTGGCTTCCACTGCCTTCTGTGGCAGAGAATTCCACAAATTCACAACTCTCTGGGTGAAAACGTTTTTTCTCACCTCAGTCTTAAATGGCGTCCCCTTTATTCTAAGACTGTGGCCCCTGGTTCTGGACTCCCCCATCATTGGGAACATTTTTCCTGCATCTAGCTTGTCTAGTCCTTTTATCATTTTTTGTAGACCTTTCTTCAGTCTTGACCCGAAATGTCACCCATTCCTCCTCTCCAGAGATGTCCCGCTGAGTTACTCCAGCATTTTGTGTAAGCCAGCATCTACACTTCCTTCCTACACATACCAAGCGATGCAGCAAGATATCAGCAAAAATAGCATGATTCAAAGGCATCAGTTTCCTCTTCCCAGGGAAAGCAGCAATTACAACGTACAATGTGTGCTCTAATTCTGTTTCAATTTAATTACTAAGATTAGACATTGTTCAGTCACTTGTTGAAACTGATAATATAAAGCAAGCAGAAATATATTCAACAATTTGGCAAATAAAATAGCTTCCTCAAAACTGAGTGTTAAAGAAGGAACTGCAGATGCTGGAGAATCGAGGGTACACAAAAGGCTGGAGAAACTCAGCGGGTGCAGCAGCATCTAAGGAGTGAAGGAGATAGGCGACGTTTCGGGTCAAGACCCTTCTTCAGACTGGTCAGGGATCAGGGAAACGAGAGATATAGACGGTGATGTGGAGAGATAAAGAACAATGAATGAAAGATATGCAAAAAAGTATCAATGATAAAGGGAACAAGTCTTTGTAAGCTGTTTGTGGTGTGAAAATGAGAAGCTGGTGCGACTAGGGTGGGGGAGGGAGATAGAGATAGAGGGAATGCCAGGGCCCGAGGGCTGAGGGAGAGGTGGGAAGGGGAGGAGACAGCAAGGGTTAACAGAATTGAGAAAATTCAATGTTCAAGCCCAAAGGATGCAGACTCCCCAAGCGGAATATGAGGTGCTGTTCCTCCAACTTGCGGTGTTGCTCACTCTGGCCGTGGAGGAGGCCCAGGACCGAGAGGTCGGATGCGGAATGGGAGGGGGAGTTGAAGTGCTGAGCCACCGGGAGGTCGGGTTGGTTATTGCGGACCGAGCGGAGGTGTTCGGCGAAACGAGTGAGACCAAGTGGAGGCTTTCACTATTTGGTAAGCTTCAATGGGTCCCTCCTCATCCTTCTAAACTTCAGCGAGTACAGGCCCAGTGCCGACAAAAGCTCATGAACCCACTCATTCCTGGGATCAATCTTATAAACCTCCTCTGGACCCTCTTCAGAGCCAGTACATCCATCCTCAGATATGGGCCCAAAATTGCTCACAAAATTCCAAATGTGGCATGTTCAGGGATTAGGGAGTAGAATCTAAATGAACACTGTAATGAAATGGACTTTTTACCTATCTTACGCTAGTTTCAATGTATTGTTTCATGAATGTTTTCCTCCTTAAGGTCCAACTCTTGTTTCTATACAAATACAAAATGCTGGAGTAACTCAGCGGGACAGGCAGCATTTCTTGTGAGAAGGAATGGGTGACGTTTCGGGTTGAGACCCTTCTTCAAAAACGTCACCCCTTCCTTCTCTCCAAAGATGCTGCCTGTCCCACTGAGTTACTCCAGCATTTTGCGTCTATCTTCGGTGTAAACCAGCATCTGCAGTTCCTTCCTACACACTTATTTCTCTATGTTGCATTCCTCCAACAGAGCCTGAATAGGAAAGGATAATTTTTTCACCCAACGTGCCATACAGGTCTCCAAGAAACAGCAATGAAATTTAATACTTATTGGTTCAAAATTGGTAAAATCTGTAGGGGAAATAGGTTTCGACAACACATCTGATTCACAGCATCACATTGCATTCACCTCTACTCAGCCATCAACAATGAACACAAGCAAACAGAAATGTATCAGTGGACTCCTTTGTTTCATATTATACTTATTTTCTCTCTGTTGTATTTTTAGGTTGTCTTAAACAGATTTCAACCTTCTCTCAACACGGAAGCAGCTGCTGTTGAAAGGGGCGCACGGTGGCGCAGCGGAAGAGTCGCTGCCTTACAGCGCCAGAGACCCTTGTTCGACGGGCGCTGTCTGCACGGAGTTTGCACGTTCTCCCCGTGACCGCGTGGGTCTTCTCCGGGTGCTCCGGTTTCCTCCCACACTCCAAAGACGTGCAGGTTTGTCGATTACTTGTCTTCAGTGAAGATTGTAAATTGTCCCTAGTGTGTGTAGGATAGTGCCAGTGTGCGGGGATCGCTGGTCGGCGCGGATCCCGCGCTGTATCTCTAAACTAAACTAAAATGGATATTTTCAGATACTCACACATTCAGTGTGGAGTACTTTATAATTTAGATTGGGTTGTATTTGTCAAAGTAGCAAATCTGTTAAGATGCGTTACATTTTATCTAATAAAGAATGACAAGGATAAAACTTCCAGGCAATTATCCAGAAAGAATGTCAGCAAATATAAAACTTCAATAGACTTCTCATTCTTTTATAATTTTCCATCACATTTGGAAATTAGACTTTGATTTATTCATAAATTACCAGAGAAATCAATGGCTCAATGGTTCTTTATTGTCACGTATGTACTCCATGATGAGTTTCTTTTTGCTCAGCTTACACATACACAGTCGGCATCCTTGGCGCCAATTACCAAAAAGGCAAAGAAGGTTTCCATAGTCCACAGTCTGGTCCACATGCTGGAGGAACTGGAGTATCTCTGATTCAGGTGAGCCCAGGTTAGCCCCAGGCTGCTGTAGGGCCCCTTCTGTCGTCCTCGACTGGCTTGGCACATTAAATACTGTACAATCAAGGTACAAACCCACACAGGTCACAGGGAGAACATGCAAACTCCGTACAGACAGCACCGTAGTTGGGATCGAACCAGGGTCACTGGCATTGTTAGAGCTGTAAGGCAGCAACTCTACCACTGTGCCACCATGCTGTAGATTCAGAGGCTGACATCGAGTGCTGCTGGAGGGTCATCAACTCGGTGAAAGACGCCCTTTGGTCTGCCCGAGCATTGTTCACCACCCAGCAGAGCGAGATGTCCGTCAGGGAATGTTGCCGACCGGCCCGCTGCAGACTGCAGGAGTACGTGCTGAGGGACGCACTGAAGCTCGGTGCAGCCAACGCCAAGGCTCGGTGGGGGAGGGCCACAGTCTAAGGCCCTTCCGCTGCTGGACATGGGGGGCACGGTATGGTGGAGACGCCCCTCAATATAAGGGAAGGTATCCCACGCCACTGTGGCACGAGTGGGGGACTGATTTGTGGAAATTTGGGGAAAAGAAATGTCTAAACTGTATTCATCAATTTGTACAGCCTCGGATGGATTTTCCACAAGGTTCATGTATTGTATATATTTATCATTTGAATAAAGTATATTTTGAAATAAAAAAAAGCTTGGCCCATGACCCGACGCCCTTTTCCTTTCCTGACCAACTCTGTGTCCTCTGTTCCGTAGCTGACCTTGAAGTTGCTGGGGCAGTACCCCGGCCCCTCTTCTACTGACCCTCCTAGCCGCCAGTGGTGGCCTCCGAGCTTCCCCTGCTGGCAGCGGCCCGCCCAGTCCTTCTTGTTCTCCGTGGCCCACCAGGTCTGTCCTTGTTCTCGACATCCCGTCCGGATGTTCACGGCGGCCGCAGGGTCATGAGGTCATAACTGATAGGAGCAGAATTGGGCCAGTCGGCCCGTCAAGTCTACATCATTCAATCATGGCTGATCTATCTCTCCCTCCTAACCCCATTCTCCTACCTTCTCCCCATGACCATGGGGTCCATCGCCGTTCGGCATTGTGGCAGCTTTTCTGCCCTCATTGTACACGCTCATCACAATGATTACTCGTGAAGATCGTGAAGGCCTCCTTGTTCAATGTTTCTCAGTTTAAAACACAGAGAGATATCCCACCTCCTGCTACCTCGGGCCCGCTGGGCAGTTGCCCGGGGCACCATGAGCATAGGGCCCCATGCTAATCTATGTATTGTAGAATGTTATTGTAGAACATGAAAACGGAGAAGAACATCACAAGTGCATGACGGGATATTTGATTCGGCATAAAGAAACTGGAAGTGTAGGGGCCCCAGTGCACTGCTTTGCCCGGGGGCCTATAATGCAGTTAAGACGCCCCTGCCTGCTATCTGCGCATGTCAGTATGAACTGCCTAGAAAGACATTTGCAGCAGGCATAATCCCTCTGATAACCACTTTGTGGAATTATGTGGGTTTTACTGAAGTCTTGAATGAAAAATGGCAGCAGAAATTCTGAAACGTTGCACGCAAATTGCCTCCCGGTAGTTCTCTTATAAACCTGCATGTTGGAAATACATTAATATCGTAAATGTAAGTGTCTAGGCGAAATAGCTTCCGCCTGACACTAATGGGTGAATAGCGGTAACTTAATCCCGTGCCAGGAAGAGCAAACTGGAGAGCATCATCTATGCTGCCTAGCTTGTATACTTTGTTGCTTAGCTCGCAGTAAATATAGGGCAGGAGTGATTTGCAGCGTGGCCACTGTCAATTGCTGATTGCAATTCCCAGTGCCAGACTGATATTTTATTTGGCACCGCGCTTTGTCAGCATGAGGCATGGACAAACGATTAAATCGGGACTCGCACAGACATCTGGCAAGGTACTTGTGTCGCCACAGATAAATAATAGTCAACAGGTGGGATATCAAGGATGCTGCCAAAAGATACTGTGAACTATTCTCTCCAAGCCCTGATGGCACCCCAAGCTATTTTTTTAGTTTAGTTTAGAGATACAGCGCTGAAACAGGCCCTTCGGCCCACCGAGTCTATACTGACCAGCGAAGCCCGCACACTAGCGCTATCCTGCAGCCACTAGGGACAATTTACAATCTTTACCAAAGCCAATGGCCTACAGACCTGTACATCTTTGGAGTGTGGGAGGAAACCGGAGCATCCAGAGGAAAACCCACGCAGTCACAGGGAGAACGTACAAACTCCATGCAGACAGCACCCGTAGTTGGGATTGAGCCCGGGTCACTGGCGCTGTCAGGCAGCGACCCTACCGCTGCCCCGCCGTTCCGAACCACGCATGATTCTTTTACTCTCCAAAAGAAAGGAATCATTCTGAAAATGAACCAGTTTTGCATTGAAGTATTTCATTGCACCCTGAAGTTAATGTCGATCAATCAGGCAAAGAGTTTAACCAAAGAATTCACATTATATATATGTTTAAAGTTACACGGTATCAAGAATAAATAGAGGGCATCAAAAGGTTAACTACAAATAAGGTAAGGTCTAACTTCACAACACATTTGGGCGGTCACAGTTTGCTGCCTTACAGTGAATGCAGTGCCGGAGACCCGGGTTCAATACTGACTAAGGGTGCTGTCTGTACGGAGTTTGCACGTTCTCCCCGTGACCTGTGTGAATTTCCTCCAGGCGCTCCAGTTTCCTCCCACACTCTTATAGGCTAATTGGCTTGGTATAATTGTAAATTGTCCTTGGTGTGGTAGTGTGCGGTGATCGCTGGTCGGCGTGGAGTTGATAGGCTGAAGGGCCTGTGTATCTAAGCTAAAGTACTGGTCAAGCTCAATAGCGTGTTGCTGGTTTCTGTTTCTGGTTCATTACTGATAGGTTGCTGCATCACTCTTTTGGTCATTTTGGACTCTTTTGGTTTCCTCCCACACTCCAAAGATGTAAAGGTATGTAGGTTAATTGGCTTAGTAAATGTAAAAATTGTCCCTGTTGGGTGCAAAATGAACCCGGTGGGCTGAAGGGTCTGTTTCCCTGCTGTATCTCTAAACTAAACTAAATTACATTTCAACAGGGTAAAGTTTATGTGACATTTCTGGTCGGGACCCTCCTTCAGACTGATTGCACTCTCCCAATTACAGTCAGCCTGAGAAGGGTCTCGACTCAAAACGTCACCTATCCCTTTACTCCCGAGATGCTGCCTGACCTGCTGAGTTACACCAGCATTTTGTGCCTCGATTTGGTATAAACCTGCATCTGATGAAATGTCCCCATGAGCTGGTAGGAATTCCATGTCATTAGCAATATCTGTAAATTGACCAGGTTATGGGGGCAGCACGTTGGTGCAACGGTAGAGTTGCTGCCTTACAGCATCGGAGACGTGGGTTCGATCCTGACTACGGGTGCGGTCTGTACGGAGTTTCTATGTTCTCCCCGTGAACAGCGTGGGTTTTCTCCGGGAGCTCCAGTTTCCTCCGACACTCAAAATACATACAGGTTTGTAGGTTAATTGGCATGGTGTAATTGTAAGTTGTCCCTCGTGTGGGTAGGATAGTGCTAGCGTACAGGGCGTACTAGTCGGCACAGACTTGGTGGGCCAAATGGCCCGTTTCCACAGCGTATCTCAAAACTAAACTAAACTAAACTAAAAGGAAATAGTGTAGGAAGGAACTGCAGATGCTGGTTTAAATCGAAGATAGACACAAAAAGTTGGAGTAACTCAGCGGGACAGGCAACATCTCTGGAGAGAAGGTATGTGACGTTTCGGGTTGAGACCTTTCTTCAGACTGGTTAGGGATAAGGGAAACGAGAGATTTAGATGGTGATGTGGAGAGATAAAGAACAATGAATGAAAGATATGCAAAAAAGTAAAGATGATAAAGGAAACAGGCCATTGTAAGCTGTTTGTAGGGTGAAAATGAGAAGCTAGTACAACTTGGGTGGGGGTGGCATAGAGAGAGAGGGAATGCCGGGGCTACCTGAGGTGAGAGAAATCAATGTTCACACCACTGGGCTGTGAGCTGCTCAAGCGAAATATGAGATGCTGTTCCTCCAATTTGCATTTCGCCTCACTCTGACAATGGAGGAAACCGAGGACAGAGAGGTCTGTGTAGGAATGGGAAGGAGAAAGTGTCCAGCAACCGGGAAATCAGGTTGGTTCACGCGGGCTGAGCGCAGGTGTTCCACGAAACGATCGCCCAGTCTGCGTTTGGTCTCGTCGCTGTATAAGAGTCCACATCTTGAACAACAGATACAGTAGATGAGGTTGGAGGAGATGCAAGTGAAGCTGAAAGGACGGAGTCGAGGTAAGAGTGTTATTTTGTAATTTTTTAAATTGTGGAATCAGGAGGTCCTATCTAGAATGTCACACACAACTCAAAATAGGTAAAGACGCAAGAACTGTAGGTGCTGGAATCTTGAGTAAAACGCAATGTGCTGGAGGAACTCGATGGGTCTGTGGAGAAAATAGACAGATGACTGATGTTTATGTTTAAGTCTTGGTTTAATATGAAGTGTACTGAGAAATAATTCAAAGCATTGCATGCTATCTACTCAAATCAGCTCATAAATACAATTAAACCAAACTTGTATTATGGGTAGAGCAAAGGGAAGATACAGAGTGAAGAATATAGTTCTCAGCATTGTAATGCAACAGCACTTGAGACATTATCCAATGAGAAGTGGACTGTAACCAAGCTCATGGGAACATTTAGAAGTCTGTTAACAGAAGGAATAAGAAGGTCTCCTATCCATCATAGAAACATAGAAAATAGGTGCAGGAGGAGGCCATTCAGCCCTTCGAGCCATTCATTGTGATCATGGCTGATCGTCCCTAATCAATAACCCGTGCCTGCCTTCTCCCCATATCCCTTGACTCCACTAGCCCCTAGAGCTCTATCTAACTCTCTCTTAAATCCATCCAGTGACTTGGCCTCCACTGCCCTCTGAGGCAGGGAATTCCACAAATTCACAACTCTCTGGGTGAAAAAGTTTTTTTCCTCACCTCAGTCTTAAATGGCCTCCCCTTTATTCTAAGACTGTGGCCCCTGGTTCTGGACTCAGCCAACATTGGGAACATTTTTCCTGCATTTAGCTTTTCCAGTCATTTTATAATTTTATATATTGGGTGGTGTGGTGTGGCAGCGCCTAATGGCAGTGGCTTGACTGCAGTCCGTTTGTCACGTTAAATGTAAGTTTTGACCCTAGTTTTTATTATTTTCTTAGCTGTGTATATGTAGGGAGTGGGGGGGGGGGGGGTTGGGGGAAACCGTTAATCGCGGAGCAGGCGGCCGCCTCCGGCCGGATCTACCTGAGGGCTCCATTCGCGGAGCCTGCGGACCTGACATCGCGGAGCTGGCCGACTTTGGAACGGGGAGAGCTGTGGTGGCGCGCGGCTGCGACCCGACTTCGGAGCTTCGGAAGCTCCGGCAGCAGGCCCGGTGGACAGGAACATCGGGAGCTCGCAGGTCCCTGGTGGGAGACCGCTTTTCGGAGCTCCCGCAACGGCAACTTCTCCCGCAGGAATCGCGGGGTTTAAATTACTCGGAGCGGGGCCTAACATCGCCCCGCGCGGCTTAACATCCACGGGACCTACCATCGCCTGCCGTGGGCTTTAACATCAGGAGCCCCAGTTCGCCTCGATGCTGCAGTTGGACTGCTGGACCACGGGAGAAGAACAAAGGGAAGAGATAAGACTTTTGCCTTCGATTACAGTGAGGAGGTGTTGGAGACCCACTGTGATGGATGTTTGTGTGGAATTGTGTTCAGTGTGTGTCTTGGTTTTTTTGTAATGTTGAGACAGTAGAAATGAAATTTTGTTCAAACCAAGCTGTTTGAATGAGAATAAAAGGCATCTATCATATGTTTCTCTATAATTTTATATGTTTCATCAGCGAGAGCTCTGCTTCCAATGCCACTATCCCAACCAAGCTCACCTCAAAACTCCTCTCTGCAACTGGGTCATGTTCACAAGAGATAGTAGCAGAATTATACTGTTCAGCCCATTGAGTCTGCTCCGCCATTCAGTCATGGCTGACGTTCCCAGGAATAAATATCACCAGCAACTTGTCCTGGAGCAGCCACTTTGAAGCTATGGCCAAGAAAGTACATCTGCTTCCTTAGAAGGCTTCGGAAATTTGGCATGTCTCCAACAACCCTCACCAACTTCTACAGAGGCTCCGTAGAAAGCATCCTGTTGGGATGCTTCAGAGCCTGATTTGGGAACAGCTCCATCTAAGACAGCTACATTTTGCAGAGGCTCGTCGACGTAGCCCAAGCCATCACACAAAGGAACCTCCCGTTCATCGACTTCGTCTACACTTCATGCTGCCTCAGCAAGGCCAAGCACAAGATGGAGGACCACTCACTGCAGTCACCCCCTCTTCTTCCTTCTTCCTTCTTCCATCAGGCAGGAGATACAGAAGTTTGAAAACACACATCTCCAGATTCAGGAACAGTTCCTTCCCTATCAGGCAACTGAACCGTCCTCTCATCAGCTGGAGTGCAGTCCTCACCTCCTATCTTTAGTTTTTAGTTTAGTTTAGAGATACAGGGTGGAACCAGGCCCTTCGCCCCAGCGGGTCCATTCCAACCAGCGATCCCCGCACATTAACACTGTCCTACACCCACTAGGGACAATTTTTACATTTACCAAGCCAATTAACCAACAAACCTGTACATCTTTGGAGTGTGGGAGGAAACCGAAGATCTCGGAGAAAACCCACGCGGATCACGGTGAGACCATGCAAACCCCGTACAGACAGCACCCATGGTCGGGATCGAACCCAGGTCTCCGGCGTTGCATTCGCTGTAAGGCAGCAACTCTACCGCTGCGCCATCATCATCTACCTCATTGGAGAGCTTAGAACTTTCTTTAATTGGGCTTTATCGGACTTCAACGGTATATCTTTCTCTTTGTATTGTGGATATCTTGATTGTATTCAAGCATTGTACAGGAACGAGCTGCAGATGTTGGTTTACAACGAAGATAGACACAAAGTGCCAGAGTAACTCAGCGGGACTGGCAGCAACTCTGGAGAGAAGGCATGGGTGACGTTTCGGGCCGTGACCCTTCTTCAGATTCAAGTCTTCTCTTTTTTTCGTTTGGACAGCATGCAAACAAAAGCTTTTCTCTGTATCTCGGTAAGCGTGACATTAATAAACAAACAAACACGCTGTTCGTGAGTCCGGTGGTGCGTACTTTCCTCTGCCCGACAGGCGTGCGGAGGAGAAGGAATAGTCGAGTGGGAAAAGCCTTTGGTGCTGACAGTGGCTGCTTTCCAGAGGCATCGTGGAGTGTAGGTGGAATCAATGGTGGGGAGTCTGGTCTGTGTGATGGATTAAGTTACAACTCTCTGCATTTTCTCGTGGTCTTGGGTAGAGCTATTTTCAAACCAAGCTGTGATGCAACCCAAGAGTACGCTCTCAGTGACGCATCAGTGAAAGCTTGTAATAGCCCTGTCCCACGGTACGAGTTCATTCCAAGAGCTCTCCCGAGTTAAAAAAAAACTCAAACTCGCGGTAAGCACGGAGAATGAACGTAGCGGGTACGTCGGAGCTCGGGGACGTCTCTTAGCGCTAACGGCAGGTACTCGGGAAGACTCGCTAACGGCAGGTAAGTACGGGAAGACTCGTGAAGATTTTTCAACATGATGAAAAATGTCCCCAAGAGCCCCGAGTACTGACGAGTAGCCATTACCGTAAATCTCCGAGTTCGAATCTCGGGAGAACTCTTGGAATGAACTCGTACCGTGGGGCAGGGGTTTAAGTGTCATTGGAGACATGCCAAATTTTCTCAGTCTGCCGAGGAAGTAAGATGATGGGCCTTCTTGGCTATCGCTTCAATGTGGTTGGTACGTGACTGATCATTGGTAATATGTATGCCTAGGAGCCTGAAGCTCTCAACCATCTCCACTTCAGCAACATTGATGCTGATTGGGATTATGACAATTAAACACTCTTGACTCTTGAAAGTTAAACTCAATTTTGGACATGGTTGCAGGAAAATGTACTATTCTATAAGACCAAAATGGTTCTTCATTATCTGAAGTCTAAAGCTAACTTGCATATGGAAAGTTAAGATCCCTGTATGTTTAAACTATCAGAATTTTAATGTAAATATTAAACAACACATCAAAATTAAATGCATATCCCTTACCTACTGAAAAATACCTGGTACAATAAGGCTATTTGAGGTTGATTTTTTTTTGTTTAAAGCTTATCCCGCCTCCCTAGTTTTCATTAATGACCTGTAGATTTGATTACTCTAGGCTCCCAAATGCTTTATACGCTTGCGTTTGGCTTATTTCCACAAGTCATCTATTTGTATTTTGTTGGTGAAGAGCCCTCATCTCTCATGCGTGGCTGTTGCTATGGTGATCTCAAAATAGAAAACGTATCAAATGGATCAGTCTAGTTGAAAATAAACTAACCCTTTCCATAAAGGTGACAGCTAGGATGTTTTGTGAATGAATTACTAAGTTTTAGCAACACGGCACACATAATAAAAGCTCTGATAATGGAAATAGACAAATTATTAAATAGCACCTCATAATTCTACCTACAACTGTAATGTCACTTACAATATCACAAGTCGGACTGAATTCATCCTCAGCTTATGTAAGGCATATGATGAATTGGCTTAGAAAATTGCAGCAAATCCGAACTCATGCCAAGGCCAGCAGCATAATCAAGGACAAGCCGCACACTGGCCACTCCCTCTTCCCCCCTCTCCCATCAGGTAAAAGGTATAGAAGTGTGAAAACGCACGCCTCCAGATTCAGGGACAGTTTCTTCCCAGCTGTTATCAGGCAATTGAATAATCTAACCACAACTAGAGAGCAGTGCTGAACTCTTTGGTGACCCTCGGACTATCCTTGATTGGACTTTGCTGGCTTTACCTTGCACTAAACGTTATCCCCTTATCATGTATCTACACACTGTAAACGGCTCGATTGTAATCATGTATTGTCTTTCTGCTGACTGGTTAGCACGCAACAAAAGCTTTTCACTGTACCTTGGAACATGTGACAATAAACTAAACTGAAAGCGAGATTCCCATCCATGCCAAATGGAGCTCACCCAAGAAAAATATAATTTATTTTCTGCCAGTTATTGTTGCCTTTTGACAAACGGCATGGCTGGGACAAACACTCGACGGATGTTATCAAGCAAATGCAGGGACAGATATCACACATCATCTTGCTGCCTCTGTTTGGGTTGTTTTGTGGTTACCACCACAATGAGGTCTGAACCTTCTCGTGACGTAAGACTGACATTTATAGCCTGCATTACACTTATCAACTATGAATCACCCAGAGAGTTGTGAATCTGTGGAATTCTCTGCCACAGAAAGCAGTGGAGGGCAAATTAACTGGATGTTTTCAAGATAGAGTTAGACTTAGCTCTGAGGACTAGGAATCAAGGGACATGGGGAGAAGGCAGGAACGGGGTACTGATTCTGGATGATCAGCCATGATCATATTGAATGGCGGTGTTGGCTCAAAGGGCCGAATGGCCCACTCCTGCACCTATTGTCTATGTTTCTATGAATCATTTTGACCATTATCCTCCCATGCTAAGTTGTCAGCCATGGGTGATTGCAGCATTTTCTGCCTCAGTGGGTTGTGAGTTCAAACACACTTTAGTGTATAATCTACACACCAGGGTGACATTGAGGGGGCGCGACACTCCCAAAGGCAGCCCTTTTAGAGTAGATGTACGGTGGCAGCCCCTGTCTGTTGTCTAGGGCAGTGCAATGTGAGGGAAAACAAGTCACATGGACATGCATGGGACTGCTCTGAGTGCCAGCATGGACTCCTTCTATGTTACATAGAAAATAGGTGCAGGAGACGGCCATTTGGCCCTTCAAGCCAGCACCGCCATTCATTGTGATCATTGCTGATTATCCACAATCAGTAACCCGTGCCTGCCTTCTCCCCATGTCCCTTGATTCTCTCTTTTAAATTCATCAAGTGAATTAGCCTCTACTACCTTCTGTGGTCAGGCTAACCGGCCTACAATTCCGTTTTCTCTCTCCCGCCTTTCTTAAAAACTGGGATAACATTAGGTACCCGTAAGTAACATGGACATGCATGGGACTACTCTGAGTGCCAGTATGGACTCAATGGGCCAAAGGGCCTCCTTTTAGTTTGTCAGGAAATATTTGGTATGGAAAGTTCCCAGGGGCCCATTTACATAAGAAGGAGGAACGGAAAGAAAATCACAGTAGACAGGAAATAGTGTTGGGTAGATGGTGGGACAGGCCCTTTATTGTCTATGACCAAATTCTATCTTTGTCCCTCCCACTCCCTTGACATCAGTCTGAAGAAGGGTCTCGACCCGAAACGTCGCCCGTTCCTTCTCTCCAGAGATGCCGCCTGTCCCGCTGAGTTACTCCAGCATGTTGTGTCTACCTTCGATTTAAACCAACATCTGCAGTTCTTTCCTAAAACATCAACAGCCATGATATTGAATTGTGGAACAAGCATGAGGGTTCTTATGGCTTTTTCTTACTCCAGATTTTGATATTTTTAAGTGCGTTGATTGAAAAGGTTGCAATTATCTCTTTTCAAAAATCATCATACCTGTTTGATAAAGAAGCTTAATTTTTGTTAGTGACCCTGCATGCAACATAGAACATAGAACATAGAACATAGAACATAGAACAGTACAGCATTGATACACGCCCTTCAGCCCACTGTGGCTGTGGCGAATATGATGCCAATCGCAACTACTGCTACACCCCTCCAGTCCCTGACTATTCTTGTGTCTGTCTAAATCAATCTTAAACATTGCTAATATATCTGCTTCCACCACTTTCTCAGGAACTGCATTCTCGTCATCAACCTATTTCTATCTGTGATACCTATCTGTGCAAAAAACTCACCTGATAAATCTACCTCCTCTCTCACCTTAAACCTATGCCCTCTAGTATGTGACGTTTGCACCCCTGAGAAAATATTCTATTTACCCCAAGAGTGGGAGAGCCTAGGACAACAGGCCGTAGCCTTAGAATTAAAGGAGACTCCTTCAGAAAGGAGGTGGCGAGGAATGTCAGAGGGTGGTGAATCTATGGAATTCTTTGCCATAGAAGACTGGAGGCCGTCAATAGATATTTATGTCAGAGATAATTAGATTTGAAACATAGCAACATAGAAAATAGGTGAGGAGGAGGCCATTCGGCCCTTTGAGCCAGCAGCGCCATTCAATACGATCATGGCTGATAATCCAGAATCTGTACCCCGTTCCTGCTTTCTCCCCATATCCCTTGATTCCTTTGGCCGTAAGACCTATATCTAACTCTCTCTTGAATGCATCCAGTGAAGTGGCCTCCACTGCTTCTGTGGCAGAGAATTCCACAGATTCACAACGCTCTGTGTGAAAAGGTTTTTCCTCATCTCAGTCCTAAATGGCCCACCCCTTATACTTAAACTGTGACTCCTGGTTCTGGGCTCCCCCAACATCGGGAACATTTTTACTGCATCTAGCCTGTTCCAATCCCTTAAGAATTTTACATGTTTCCATAAGATCCCCTCTCATCCTTCTAAATTCCAGTGGTTTCTTGATTAGTGCTGGTGTCAGGGGTTACGGGGAGAAGGCAGGAGAATGGGGTTACGAATGCGGTTGATTCACTGCTATTGGTTTGTCACAGCTTCTGATGCTCCAAGGAAAACAATGCAATGTACTCTGGGTTTGACAGAGAACGAGGGGTGTGAGGATAGAAGGGGCCTGGGATTTGGGGGGAGGGGGGGTGTGGGTTACAGGGATGTGCAGAACAACACCTACATGCACCTTTGGGTTATTCCATATCTTGACCTGGGAATGGAAATAGTCAATAGTCAATGCTCACAAGGCCGACAAAACAATCCGAGGAAATCTTGTCTACAAAGGATAAAGGACAAAGGACATTTATTATCACATACACCAATTGTGAGATTTGAATTGCCATTTGCAACACAGCATTAAGATAAAACACAACATTAAAGAATTTAACATAAAACATAAAAACATCCCCCCACAATGGTTCCCACTGTGAGGGAAGGCAACAAATTCCAGTCCTCTTCCTCTTGTTCCCCCATGGTCGGGCCTATTGAGGCCTCCACAGTCACCGCGACGGCTGCCCGATGTTTCAGGCCCTCTCGCCGGATGATGGAGTTCCGGCCACGGGAGAACACTCTCAGCGGCTCGTAGTATCTGGAATGGCCGCTTGCTGCCAGAGACCGCGGCTCCCGTAGTCCACAGGCCGCGCTGGTCGGAGCTCCAACACTGGCGATCTCGGCGAGAGATCCCAGGCTCCGCGGTGGTTAAAGTCAGCACCACCCGCGGCTGGATGATATTGGAGCTCCGCGATATTGGAGTTGGCGGTCTCAGCACTCCGGAGCTTACCACACGGCGACCCGGGCAAGGCCTCGCCCGCTCTGCGATGGTCCTTCACCGAAGCTGAGGGTCCGGCCGGTCCCGGCAGGAAACACCACTCCAGTCCCGTTGGTAGGCCGCGAGGAAGGGGCGAAGATGCGTCTCAGAGGCAAGCCGTACCTCCGACCAGGTAGGGACTGAGAAATACAGTTTCCCCCTTCACCACCCGCACATAAAAAGACTAGACCTCCAAAACAAACACTTTTAGCACACTAACAATAAAAAAAGAGTGAAAGGACAAACAGCTGCAGGCAGGGCAGCCATACTTGAAGGTGCCCCCACTCACAGCTATGGAAAGGAGAAATTTGGTGAGAAGGAACAACTCAGCAGGAAAGATAGGGCTCCTCCCCCCAAGTCCCATCGTCTCCAGGAAATCCAACGACTTGTTAAAGAAAATGGGGGTGAGGGGTCGTTCCCTCCAACAAGCAATCAAATCATTATCAAATTCTGCAGAAAAAAAGCAGCAATTGTTTTCGGATCAAAAGGAGAGATAACAATTGGGCTTCAAGATGAAAACAGGGGGGTATGGAATTGAGGGAGGTACTGGGACGCCAGGTATCACCGTTGAGCCCTCTGGAGATGTTGTGGGCTTATCAATGAAACGTCAAAGAAGGAGGGTGCCCACCTGATGACCCCGATGACGTACCTACCCTACCTTTCACCACTCCAATCCCACTGCAAATAGCAAGAGTGCCGACTTACTACAGGGATTGAAACATCAAGTCCTATTAGCTCTACTATTGTGAATATCAACCAAAGTAAAAAGAGAACAACGCTAAAAGGACTGAACAGAAATATAACAACACGTCAGATTTATGTGCTGCCTGTTGATGGTGAAATATGCCTGAGGGCTTCCAAGGAGCGCAGTCAGATGAAGTACTACACCTTACGTCAGGCAGGCGATTCAATAATACTTTGCAGCAGACATTTATCACAGTGCTACAGAATCTCCTTTTAAGAAAAGTTATCATCTTTCAATTAGTTTATAAACAAATTGTGGGAATGTGTCCTCTGAATTTCCATAAAAAAGCATCTTGTGAGGGTTCTTATTTAATTTGCGTTCGTAAACCCGTTTGGATTTTGCAACAGCAATGAGATTCCATTCATATTCTGTTTAAGCCCCTGATGGTAAATTGCTGGTCTATTCAGAGAACGCAGGGCACACACCACATAGAGTGCAGCTATATTTTACCAGCACTCATTTATTTGCTTGCAGCTGTGTTATGGATTTTTTCATAACCTCTGTTCTTAAAAACATGCATTATTAATTTAGTAATTTGGCAACGTACAATGGTTTGGATATTGAATACAGTATTCAGACCTTTCGCACTGCGAAATGCATTCTACATTGCTGACAACTAATACTCACATAATCCTAGGATAACATTACTTAAAATCAACCTCAACAACAACCAACAAAGCTTTCAACCTTTCTTTCAGAATTGAGAATTGTGTAAGGGTACTGATTGGGGATGATCAGCCATTGAATGGCGGTGCTGTCTCGAAGGGCCGAATGGCCTACTCCTGCACCTATTGTCTACTGTCTATTGAACTGCAGATGCTGGTTTACATCAACGATAGACACAAAAAGCTGGGGTAATTCAGCGGGACAGGCAGCAACGCTGGAGAGAAGGAATGGACGATGTTTTGTGTCGGGAAGAAAGGTCTCGACCCGAAACGTCACCCGTTCCTTCTCTCCAGAGATGCTGCCTGTCCCGCTGAGTTACTGCAGCCTTTTGTGTCTACCTTAAGCTTTTGAGGGAGAATGGGGGAAACACAGGGTTTGGTTAGAGCTGTGTGTAAGTACTGGAATGGTTGGCTGTGAATCTGTTTGTGACTTTGCTGATTGCCGACAATGAAATGTTCTCTTTATAAATACTGAATGAATATTGCAGACCTTGCTCTGTAGCAAATACTCTGTTTTTGACCTCATCTCATTTTAATATTTATGAAAGTTAAATGATTCCAAATGATAGTCAATGATTGTAAAATTGCAGGTCACTTTAGAAGCTCTACACACAGAGCTAGCTTTGAAACAATGTGCGTAGGAAGGAACTGCAGATGCTGATACACCGAAGATAGAGTAAAATGCTGGAGTAATGGGCCTGTCCCGCTGTACGAGCTAATTCAAGAGTTCTCCCGAGTTTCCCCTGATTCGAACTCGGAGAATTACGGTAATAGCCGCCCGCAGGTACTCGGGGCTCTTGTGGACAATTTTCAACATTTAGAAAAATCTTCACGAGTTTTCACGAGCTTACCGTGTTTCCCGAGTACCTCCTGTTAGCGTTACGAGCCGCTAAGAGACATCGCGAGCTCCAATGTACCTGCAACGTACATTCTATGTGCTTACCACGAGTTTCTTTTTTTTTTAAACTCGGGAGAGCTCATCTCTGGATAGAAGGAGTGGGTAATGTTTTGGGTCGAGACCCTTCTTCAGACTGACGGGTCTCGACCTGAAACATCACCCATTCCTTCTCTCCAGAGATGCTGCCTGGCCCGTTGAATTACTCCAGCATTTTGTGTCTATTCTTGAACCAACATGCAATAGAACATAGAAACATAGAAATTAGGTGCAGGAGTAGGCCATTCAGCCCTTCGAGCCTGCACCGCCATTCAATATGATCATGGCTGATCATCCAACTCAGTATCCCGTACCTGCCTTCTCTCCATACCCTCTGATCCCCTTAGCCACAAGGGCCACATCCAACTCACTCTTAAATATAGCCAATGAACTGGCCTCAACTACCCTCTGTGGCAGAGAGTTCCAGAGACTCACCACTCTCTGTGTGAAAAAAGTCTTTCTCATCTCGGTCTTAAAGGATTTCCCCCTTATCCTTAAGCTGTGACCCCTTGTCCTGGACTTCCCCAACATCGGGAACAATCTTCCTGCATCAAGCCTGTCCAACCCCTTAAGAATTTTGTAAGTTTCTATAAGATCCCCTCTCAATCTCCTAAATTCCAGAGAGTATAAACCGAGTCTATCCAGTCTTTCTTCATAAGACAGTCCTGACATCCCAGGAATCAGTCTGGTGAACCTTCTCTGCGCTCCCTCTATGGCAATAATGTCCTTCCTCAGATTTGGAGACCAAAACGCAATACTCCAGGTGTGGTCTCACCAAGACCCTGTACAACTGAAGTAGAACCTCCCTGCTCCTGTACTCAAATCCTTTTGCTATGAAAGCTAACATACCATTCGCTTTTTTCACTGCCTGCTGCACCTGCATGCATACTTTCAATGACTGGTGTACCATGACACCCAGGTCTCGCTGCATCTCCCCTTTTCCTAATCGGCCACCATTTAAATAATAGTCTGCTTTCCTGTTTTTGCCACCAAAGTGGATAACCTCACATTTATCACATTTAATACTGCATCTGCCAAACATTTGCCCACTCACCCAGCCTATCCAAGTCACCTTGCAGTCTCCTAGCATCCTCCTCACAGCGAACACTGCCCCCCAGCTTAGTGTCATCCGCAAACTTGGAGATATTGCCTTCAATTCCCTCATCCAGATCATTAATATATATTGTAAATAGCTGGGGTCCCCAGCACTGAGCCCTGCGGTACCCCCAGTAGTTACTGCCTGCCATTGTGAAAATGACCCGTTTACTCCTACTCTTTGCTTCCTGTTTGCCGGCCAGTTCTCTATCCACCTCACTACTGAACCCCTAATACCGTATGCTTTAAGTTTGTATACTAATCTCTTATGTGGGACCTTGTCGAAAGCCTTCTGGAAGTCCAGATATACCACATCCACTGGTTCTCCCTTATCCACGCTACTAGTTACATCCTCGAAAAATTCCACAAGATTCGTCAGACATGATTTACCTTTTGTAAATCCATGCTGAATTTGTCCAATGATTTCACCACTTTCCAAATGTGCTGCTATCCCATCTTTAATAACTGACTCTAGCAGTTTCCCCACTACCGATGTTAGACTAACTGGTCTGTAATTCCCCGTTTTCTCTCTCCCTCCCTTCTTAAAAAGAGGGGTTACATTTGCTACCCGCCAATCCTCAGGAACTACTCCAGAATCTAAAGAGTTTTGAAAGATTATCACTAATGCATCCACTATTTCCTGAGCTACTTCCTTAAGTACTCTGGGATGCAGCCTATCTGGCCCTGGGGATTTATCGGCCTTTAGTCTATTCAATTTACCCAACACCACTTCCCGACTGACCTGGATTTCACTCAATTCCTCCTTTGACCCACAGTCCCCTGCTATTTCAGGCAGATTATTCTGTCTTCCTTAGTGAAGACGGAACCAAAGTAGTTATTCAATTGGTCCGCCATATCCTTGTTCCCCATGATCAACTCACCTGTTTCTGACTGCAAGGGACCTACATTTGTTTTAACTAACCTCTTTCTCTTCACATATCTATAAAAACTTTTGCAGTCAGTTTTTATGTTCCCTGCCAGTTTTCTTTCATAATCTATTTTTCCTTTCCTAATTAAGCCCTTTGTCCTCCTCTGCTGGTCTCTGAATTTCTCCCAGTCCTCTGGTATGCTGCTTTTTCTGGCTACTTTGTACGCATCATCCTTTGCTTTGATACTATTGTGGGGTACGATCCCGAAATCAAGGCGAGAAGCCAGGTGTAGGGGAAGTACCTTTTTATTTAGGTCTCTCAAGTCGCCAGGAAGTCCATGAGAGAGAGATGGCACCCAAAACCCTTGCCTTTAAACCCTCTGGTTAAGGGCCGCCTCTGGACTGAACCATTCCCGTGCCGAGGGGTTTGACTGTTAGGATGGCCCGACCCTTGGGAGCCGCCACAGGACCCCCCCCAGAACCTGAGGTACGAAACGCACCGGCGGGCGCACAGCACGGCCGGACTGCGTGCGGGAGTGCGGGAGCACAGGTGGAGGGACAGGTGGAGGGACCGGTGGGAGGACAGGCGGAGGGAGCCGTGAGGGAGGGCGCCCTCGAGGCCGAGGTCGGGCAACCAGCACTGGCTGGTCAATGTCCAGATGTGCCGGCTTCAACCGGTCAATTGACACGGTCTCCGGGCGGCCCCCCATGTCCAACACAAAGGTCGTCTGCCCGTGTTGCAGCTCTCGGAATGGGCCCTCGTACGGCCTCTGCAGCGGCGTCCGGGTTGGCATCACGGCGCAGGAAAACGTAGGGGCAGTCCCGGAGGGCTGATGGCACATGCGGGCGAAATGTCCCATGGCGGGACATCGGGACGGGTGCGAAGGCTGCCAACTCGCTCGCGAAGGCGCTTTAGAGTGGATGAGGGAGTTCCTTGTTGCCCCAGTGCCGACGGCATGAACTCCCCGGGCACCGTGAGGGGCGACCCGTAAACGAGCTCCGCCGATGATGAGGCCAAATCCTCTTTGGGGGCAGTCCGGATGCCCAACAAGACCCAAGGCAACTCGTCCATCCAGTCCGGGCCGGAGAGTCGTGCCTTCAGCGCTGACTTGAGCTGCCGGTGGAACCTCTCCACCAGTCCATTGGCTTGCGGGTGATAAGCCGTGGTGTGGTGTAGCCGCACCCCCAACAAGTGAGCCATGGCCGACCACAGCTCGGAGGTGAACTGTGGCCCCCGGTCCGAGGAAATGTGCGACGGCACCCCAAAGCGAGCAATCCAGTGCGCGGACAACGCACGAGCGCACGTAGCCGTTGCAGTATCAGCCAAGGGAATGGCCTCCGGCCACCTAGTGAAGCGGTCCACCATAGTGAGGAGGTGGGTAATGCCCCGGGACTCGGAAGAGGCCCCACGATGTCCACATGGAGGTGGTCGAATCGCCGGTGAGGTAGGCCGAACTCCTGGAGGGGTGCCCGGACATGCCGCTGGATCTTTGCCGTCTGGCACGGAATGCAGGTTCGAGCCCAGTGGCCAACCTGCTTGCGCAGACCGTGCCACATGAACCGAGCAGCCACCAGTGTCGTCGTCGCCCGGATTGATGGGTGAGCCAGCCCGTGGATCACGTCGAAAACCCTCCGGCGCCAGGCGGCAGGGACGATGGGGCGCGGCTGACCGGACGACACATCGCACAAGATCGTCGCCCGTCCAGGACCGAGGGGGACATCCTCGAGGCGAAGGCCGGAGATGGCAGTCCGGTAGGCGGGCATCTCAGCGTCCGTGAGCTGCGCATCCGCCAGGGCAGAAAAGTCGATTCCTGGTGCCACCGCGAAAACGGCGTCGATGGCGGGGCGGGACAATGCGTCGGCCACCCGGTTCTCCTTCCCCTCGACGTAGCGAATGGATGTTGTATATTCTGAAATGTAGGCCAACTGCCGCTACTGCCGTGCGGACCAGGGTCGGAAACCTTTGCCAGGGCGAAAGTGAGCGGCTTGTGGTCCGTGTACGCGGTGAACGGGCGGCCCTCCAGAAAGTAACGGAAATGGCGCACCGCCAGGTACAGAGCCAGGAGCTCGCGATCGAATGCGCTGTATTTGGCCTGAGCGCGGTTGAGGTGACGGCTGAAGAAGGCGAGGGGCCGCCAACCTCCGTCCGTCAGTTGCTCCAGCACGGCACCGACTGCAGACTCCGAGGCGTCCACCGTGAGAGCTGTCGGGGCATTTTCCCGCGGATGCTCCAGCAGTACGGCCCGAGCAAGGGCCTCCTTCGCACCGTCAAACGCTGCCACCGTCGCGTTGGTCCACTCGACGTTCTTATGCTGCCCACCCCCCAGAAGTTGATACAGTGGCCGCATGATGTGGGCTGCGGATGGCACAAAACGGTGATAAAATGCCACCATTCCGACAAACTCCTGCAGGCCTCGCACCGAGTATGGACGGGGAAACCGACGGATGGCGTCGACCCTGTCCGGCAGGGGAACCACGCCTTGCGAAGTCACGCGGTGGCCGAGGAAGTCGATTTTCTGTTACCCCAAAACGGCACTTGGCGAGGTTGACAGCCAAGCCATGCTCGCTGAGCCGCTGACAAAGCTGCCGGAGGTGGGCGCAGTGCTCCTGCTGCGAGCGGCTGGCCACCAGAATGTCGTTCGAGGTAGACAAAAACAAAGTCCAGGCCGCGACACACCCCGTCCATCAGGCGTTGGAATGCCTGAGCAGCATTTTTGAGGCCGAACGGCATCCGCAGGAATTCGTAGAGGGCCGAACGGCGTGATGATCGCCGTCTTGGGTACATCCTCCGGGTGGACTGGGATCTGGTTATAACCCCGTACCAGATCCCACTTTGGAGAATATAGTAGCCGCAGCCAAATGGGCGGTGAAGTCCTGTATGTGGGGTACGGGGTATCGATCTGCGGTTGTTGCGGCATTCAGCCGCCGATAATCCCCGCAGGGTCGCCAGCCCCCGCTTGCTTTAGGGACCATGTGGAGTGGGGATGCCCATGGGCTGCTTGAAGGGCGGACGATCCCCAAGGACTCCATTGTGCGGAATTCCTGCCGTGCCAGACGTAGTTTATCCGGCGGCAGTCGGCGTGCCTCGTGCGTGGAGAGGTGGGCCAGTAGTTTGGATGAAATGAACCACCCCGTGACTGGGGGTCGAAAACCGAAACTGTGGGGTCAGTATATTCGGGAACGCGGCTAATACCCGGGCGAAGCGGGAATCCACTGACGACAGGGGCGTCCCACCGGCTCATCCAATCGCAGCGTGATCGGCTCCATCGTGGCGGCGTTGACCAAACGCTGACGCCTGACGTCCACTAGGAGGGAATGCGCCCGGAGGAAATCGGCACCGAGCAACGGCTGGGAGACGTCCGCAATGGTGAACTGCCAGGAGAAATGACAGGAGCCGAACACAATCGGGACCATGCGCATTCCATACGTGCGGATGGGGCTGCCATTCGCTGCGGTGAGGACGGGCCCCCCGCTTACCGGAACGAATGTCGGCCAGCGAAGGGGGCAGGACGCTCAGCTCTGCCCCGGTATCGACGAGGAAGCGGGTCCCGGAGCGCCGATCCCAGGCGAAGAGTCGGTGGATCTGGTCGGCAGCCGTGGGGACTATTGGCAGCCGGCCCAGGCGTTTCCCAGGAACGTGCACGGCTGACAGCATCTCCGTGCTGCAGCGCCCCAGCGCTGGTGGTAATAGCACCAGCGCTTCCTGTTGGCAGCGCTTGGAGCTTGCTGGCGCTGGACTGCAGGTGCAGTACCCGATGCGGCCGTGGGGGGGCGATCTTATCGGCCTCCGGGATGCAGCTGCAACTCCTTCCACAGCTCCCCCGCCCACCGGAGGAAATCGGGAGCTGCCGGAGTGACGTCATCGGAGCGCGCCGTCTGCGGCGCGTCAGCGTGCCTGGCAACGGCCAGCGCGTTGACGTCATCAGAGCGCGCCGTCCATAGCGCGTCACCTTGCCTGGCAACGGCCAGCGCGTTGACGTTATCTGGGCGCGCCATCCACAGCGCGTCGTCGGCGCGCCTACCGAGGGCCCTGGGGTCTGTGAAGGAGACGTCCGTGGCTGCAGACGGATGTAGGCCGGCAGCAGATGCAGGTAGATATACTCGAACAGTAGGCACGGCGTGTGCCCATCCAATCATCTCCTTGAGGAGGCTCGATGGCCGTCGGTCGCCTAGGCCCTCCATATGAAGGATCCTGGCAGCGCGCTCCATCCTGCAGAGACCATAAATCTCAAGCAGGAGCTCCTTAAGGCCGCGGTATTTCTCGGTGGCCGGAGGGTCTGCGATGAAGTCTGTGACCTCTTCAACCGTGTCCCGGTCAAGGGCCCCCACCAGATAATAGAAGCGAGTGTCGTCGACCGTTATTCCCCGCAGGTTGAATTGGGCCTCCGTCTGCTGAAACCAGATGTGCGGCCGGGTGGTCCAAAAGGTAAGGCAATTTCACTGAGACCGCGTCCAGAGACAGGGCCGGGTTGGCATTTTTGAGGGGGAAGCGAATCCCGAAATCGTAACCTTTTTAATTAGGTCTCAAGTCGCCAGGAAGTCCAGCACCCAAAACCCTTGCTCGGGCTCTGGACTGAACATTTGCCGAGGGGGATGGCCCGAAGCCCACTTCCCTGATTTCCATCCGGATGCACTATGATTTATTCTTTTGCCAAACTGGGATGAACAATTTTTGTAGTTCATCCCATGCAGTCTTTAAATGTCTTCCATTGTATATCCACCGTCAACCCTTTTAGAATTAATTGCCAGTCAATCTTGGCCAATTCACGTCTCATACCCTCAAAGTTACCTTTCTTTAAGTTCAGAACCCATTGTTTCTGAATTAACAATGTCACTCTCCATCCTAATGAAGAACTCAACCATATTATGGTCACTCTTGCCCAAGGGGGCACGTACAACAAGACGGCTAATTACCCCTTCCTCATTACTCAAAACCCAGTCTAAAATAGCCTGCTCTCTCGTTGGTTCCTCTACATGTTGATTTAGATAACTATCCCGCATACATTCCAAAAAATCCTCTTCCTCAGCACCCCTGCCAATTTGATTAACCCAATCTATATGTAGATTGAAGTCACCCATTATAACTGTTTTGCCTTTGCAATGAGGTGAAGTAATGTGATATTTCACAATGGTTGAGCTAATTAAGTCCAGACTTTCCAACTAGGCTTTTGTTCACCAATGTACATTACCACACCACTCTCAAATCATGACTGATATTATAGAATTATGGAAACTAGACCAAGTGGGACCCGTTGGGTCCCATCTACTCAATGCTTGGTTGCTGAGGGGTGGGTGGGTGGGTGGGGGGGGGGGGGGGGGCGGCCTGCGGCGCCACACACATACTAACCACCCCCCTTGATATTATATTAATATTATTCATTCACTCATTTTACCCCATCCCCGCCCTATCCACTCACGCATAGCTCCAAACTCGCCGACGTGTCTAGAGAGGGAGAGGGAAGGGGGTAGAGTGAACAAGGGCAGAGACAGGCAGAGGGAAGAGGCAGAGGGCAGAAGGCAGAGGGCAGTGGGCAGAGGCCAGTGGGCAGAGGTAGAGAGCAGAGGGCAGGGAGCAGAGGCAGCAGGTAGAGGCAGCAGGTAGAGGCAGAGGAGCCGGGCAGCCGAGCAAGCAGATGTCAAGCCAGCCAGCCGAGCCAGCCATCTTAGTCATTTGAATAACTGGGGGGAGGGGTCGGGCGGGTGACGTCACTCGCAGTGTGGAAGAAGGGCGCATGGAGCAGACCCATTGTGACGTCATCAGTGAAAGACAGTGGTTTTTAAATTCAACGTTTTGTCAGATTTTTGAACATTTTCAGTAATAACTGTAAAAACAATGCCAGAGATTTTCAGATAAGGCGATTTTTGACTCCACGGGAAAAGTCTCCACCGGAATATCTAAAAACTTTACCGTTACTGCGTCATTTTATTCACGAAGATGTGATTACAGACAAACACACAAACAAATAAATACACATCCAAGATAAAAGTTTTATACGTATACAGATGTCGGCATTGATATTGGTCCACTCTTGTCCTGTCCACTGAGGTGCAGTGAACATCTTCATTTGGGGTGCTGTGCAGGCAAATCATAACGTGCTGGCGAAATGTGTAGGAAGGAAGTCCAGATGCTGGTTGAAACTGAAGATAAACACAAAACGCTGGAGTAACTCAGCAGGACAAGCTGCATCTCTGGAGAGAAGGAATAGGTGACGTTTTGGATCGAGACCTTTCTTCAGACTGAGCAAGGACTAGATGACATTCAGACTTCTGAATGTCATCTATTCCATTTCTCCAGAGATGCTAGTTTGACGTCCCGAGTTACACCAGCATTTTCTGTATTTCTTCATACTGTGCAGGGGTTCATTTTGTCACAAATGACTTAATAGAACTCTGAAGAGTTCTACCTAATAAACTACATAGAAACATAAAAACATAGAACATAGGTGCAGGAGGAGGCCATTCAGCCCTTCGAGCACCACCATTCATTGTAATCATGGCTGATCGTCCCCAATCAATAACCCATGCCTGCCTTCTCCCCATATCCCTTGATTCCATTAGTCCCTAGAAATCTATCTAACTCTCTCTTAAATCCAGGCACGTGCCGTCAGGGTAGGCAAGGTAGGCACTGCCTACCCTGACTAAAATTATGAAATGGTAATTATTAAATTTAAATAGTAAAGGCATGGAGAATGATGCCTATGTAAGAGATCAATCTCTTAGGTAGGCATAATTCTCCGTGCCTTGCATCTGCAGCGCTTGTAACACGGGAAGGTCTGTGCAGCCCACGGGCCGTCAGCGCTGCCTGAGCCGTCAGTTTCAAGGGGAGCTGAAGGCAGCAGAAATTCTGCCTTTGCAGTACTGCGCAGGTGCAGCAGCATACTGCGCATGCCCAGCGCGAGTTTCTTGGCGGGATTTTCAAATTTGGATTGCCATTATTTTAATAGTATCTTAGGAAACAAAGAGTGAAGAATGGACTTAATGTACCAATAACGTGGTAAGTGCATTTCTTGGTGCTTTATGTTTTTAAATACTGTATTTCCCGGGGTGGGGGGGGGGGGGGGGAGAGCTCCGCTCACAGTGTTTGGGGGAGTCTGGCGTTGTGAAGGAGGGGATTGGGGTCAGTAACCCACTTGCCACGCTCCGGTCTGAGTGCAGGTAGATGGGACTAGGTGAGAGTAAGTGTTCGGCACGGAGTAAAAGGGCCGAGATGGCCTGTTTCCGTGCTGTAATTGCTGTATGGTTTTATTGTGGCCGGGGAGTGAATTAGCTTGGGTGGCTGCCGCAGCGCTCCGGGCACGGACAGCAGAACTGGCCGCCACTTCCGAGGAAGGAAGCAGCTCGGCTGACTGACTTTGAGCGGCCGCCGGGACCCGACAGGAGAACCGGCTGCCACTTCAGCCCCTTCTGCTGGTCCACACTCACCGCTGGCTGTGCTCTCCGTCTGAACATCTCTCACCTGCCGCTCGCCGGCCGGCTTCCCGCAAATTGTTAAATTCCGACAGCGCGTTCACGGGACCAGTTGAGGTTACTCAGCTGTGGGAATTTAACGATTTGCGGGACGCGGTTGACATGAGCGAAGCCGGTGAGCGGCAGGTGAGAGATGTTCAGACGGAGAGCACTGCCAGAGGTGAGCGGGCCGGCAGAAGGCGCTGAAGTGGCAGCCGGTTCTGTTGTCGGGTCCCGGCGGCCGCTCGCAGTCACCCGAGCTGCTTCTATCCTCGGAAGTAGCGGCCAGTTCTGCTGTCCGTGCCCGGAGCGCTGCGGCAGCGGTGAGTGAGTTACTGACATGATCTCTGACCCTCCTCCTTTTCAACACTCCTGCCCTCCCCGCATCTTTAACCCCTGGCACAGACTCTCCACACGCTGTGAAAGGAACTCTCCCTCCAATTGGACCCTTGAATTAGTATTGTCATTCAATAAGATGACAACTGATTCAACGTCCCGGTGTGCTCCCGTTTTTCCCACCATCTCTCCACCTGCCTTCATCCTCCGTCCCCCACCCATCCAGTAATTAAAAAATGAAGGAGATTGAGAAAATTGAATTGTTACTTATTTTTTATTTTTTACGAAGAGAACAATCTGCGCATGCTCGGTTTAAGATTTTTTTTAAAGTCCACTGACTGCCTATCTTGAGTAATTACTCACGGCACGTGCCTGCCTGGGGCTTACCCGCATCTGGAGTCTCTCCAGTACATTGAGTCCTTGCGAATGATGCCAAAATATGGCGACCTGTGTGATCTATGCTGAACGGATTCTCACTGTGCAGTGCACACATGGCAATAAAGCTGCACATTGAACATTGTTCTGGCATGCACGGTTTGATAGAGAGGTCTCATACTTGTTCCAATACACCATGTGGAGGACAGCGCTGGAGAGAAATGGCACTCAGGAGAACACTGTGCCAAAGTAATTTTCACAAAGTGTTGCTGTTGCAGTTGAAGGCCCCACTGGGGTAAAGACCAGAGCAGATGACAAAACGGTCTTTGGAGAAAGGGAAAACGCAGGAAAGGCAGAGTTGGACTATGTCAGAAGCTATGGTGGACAAATGCATGGAAAGGCAAACAAAGTTGTACAAAACAATATGAAGGACATCGTTGAAATGGTGCCACTGCTCATCAGAGATGGTCTGAAGCTGGATCCAGCTGAAGGCAAGATGCTGAGCGTGATGGATGTCAGTTTTGCACAGTGACATTGGGGGCTAGCTGCACCATCTGACTGACACGAGGGGCTCAGTTCAACCAGGCCACCCAGAGTTGTTGATTCCGGATCTTCTACCCTCCCTAGTCTGGGTCAGTAAAACACTGAATCGAACACTGGAGTGCAAACCCTTCTTTATTAGTATTCACCGCGGGGCCGGCCTCAGATCCACTCACTCGAGCCCGCAGCAGCCTCGTGCAAACAGAACAGAAGGAAAGACAACCGGCACGCCCCCACGAAATGATCACCCTTTTATACCCCCATACAGTGGCGGGAAGCTAAAGGGCCTGTCCCACTTACGCGACCTTGGCTCAGAAATTACACGACCTCGCGATCGCTTGAGGCATACGGGCGCCGTATGGCCGCGTGGGGCCGGTCCCACTTAAAAGTGCGGAGTTGTGCGGGGCTGGTCCCGATATTGCGCGGGGCTCCAAAATTCTTGCAGTGGCCGAAATCTTCACGTCTCAACAGCCTGTCGGCACGCAGGCGCATTGCGGTCGAACGTAGCGTCTTGACGGCGTACGCAGCGTATTGACGGCGTACGCCTAGCGCGTGGTGTTGCGTGATGATGTCACTGCCCGGCATGGCGTTGCGTGATGACGTCACCGCCCGACGCTGTGCGACGCCCAAATTTAGTCGGCCCGTCTCCTGCCCAGCTGATTGGTGAGCATGACGTAAATGACGTCACGAGCGAACTTAGCGCGAACATAGCGCAAACATTGGTCGTGCCAAATGCACGCAATCGCATGCAAGTGGGACAGGCCCTTAACGGCACATAAGTACAGGGGAGGCAAACCCTACAAACCAATCACAAATACCGGCGGGAAGATACTATGGGAGGCAACTCCTTGCCCATCACAGATACAGAACAAGTGTCAGTATATTGCAACAAAACGGAAATCTCTTCAGGGGTCCAGACTTACTGGCGACAGGTGGGTCACATGAATGGGAGGCAACCCCTTTGCCCAATCACAGATTCAGTGCCTAGAAATAAAGTAAAAACAGCCTCAGGAGCCCACACTCAGTGGCAACAGGTGGATCACATGGTTACCAAGAACTGGGCCTCCACCCTCTGATGTCACCACCATTTCACAGACACCTGCCATTTCCCAAAGCACCCCCCCCCCCCCCCCCCCCCACCTTCCCACCATCCCTGCATATTCACAGTGATCTGGAAAGGTGTTGAGTGGATAAGCAGCGAGACAAATCAAGGAGACACAAGAGACTGCACATGCTGGAATCTTGCACACAAAACAAAACAAAACTGCTGGAGCAATTCAGCCCGACAATTCATCAGTGGAGGAACGTGGACGGGGATGACATCTCTGGTTGGAATCTTTCTTCAGACTGATGGAGCGGAGGAAGGGAGATAGCTGGTGGAGAGAGGTGAGTGGGAGGGGGTAATGGGCCAGCTGGGAAGTGAGCTGGCAAGAAGGTCAGAGCAGAGGTCACATAAGGCACATAACTGCAGTTGAGAAAGTCTCGCATCCGTAGAGTTATAGAGCGAGACAGCATAGAACCAGGTTCTTCAGCCCACTGAGTCCACACTGACCATCAATCAATCATTTACACTATTTCCACATTAAACTCATTTTTTTAAATTCTCCCCACATTCTCATCAACACCCCCCAGATTCTGCCTACTCACAGGAGACAATTTACTGTGGGCCAATTAAACCACCGTCCTGACTACTTGGATCTGAGTAGAAACCGTACATTACAGGGGAAAACTACGTGGGCACAGGGGAGCTGTGCAAACTCCACACCAACATCACGGAAGGTCCGGATTAAATATTGGTCTCTGTGAGGCAGCAGTTCTCTGAGCTGTGGCATCGTGCCACCCAGCTTCCCAATCCACCTTTACTTCCAGAGGGCCTTGATTGCACCTCAGTCTTCAATAAGTTCACCACGGCTCTGTGCGGAAGGCCCAGTGGTCGTCCCGCCAATACGTGTAGGAAGAACTGCAGATGCTGGTTTAAATCGGAGATAGACACAAAATGCTGGAGTAACTCAGCAGGACAGGCAGCATCTGAAGAAGGGTCTCGACCCGAAACATCACCCATTCCTTCTCTCTAGAGATGCTGCCCGTCCCGCTGAGTTACTCCAGCATTTTGTGTCTATCTTCGTTCCACCAATATCTGCACTTTAGCTTATGTAGAAGGGTCTCGACCCGAAACGTCGCCTATCTCCTTCGCTCCTTAGATGCTGCTGCACCCGCTGAGTTTCTCCAGCCTTTTGTGTAACCCTCTGCACTTTAGCTTATGGTTTACCGTTGGATCTTTGCTTTGAGGTGCATGTACAACTGTTCCTTTCCCGTTGAGTAAAGGTGGAGGTTCCAGTCCAGGAACACTTTGTAGGTGAATAGCTCCATTGATCTTGTCAATCTCATCTAACACTTTTAGGATTTTCTTGGCAGACAATCCAAGAATATAATGGAACATCTCTGAAGAAGGGTCTCCACCCGAAACATCTCTGAAGAAGGTTCTCCACCCGAAGGGTCTCCACCCATTCCTATTCTACAGAGATGCTGCTGGTCCCGCTGAGTTACTCCAGCGTTTTGAGTCTATCTTCAGTGTAAACCAGCATCTGCAGTTCCTTGCTGTGCTTCGTAAATATTGATTGACTTTAATGACACCAAGTTACTGAAGGAAGCACATTGTTCCGGTGCAGTTGGACCGATAGCTGACTCACAGCCTGAGATCTGCTCAATGACCTGGTGTGGTTTAATGGATTAAACTCTGGGCTTCCAGGCCTCACAGCGGCAGAGATTGTGGGGCAGGTTTAGTTTAGTCTATTGTCACGTGCATCAAGGTATATGAACAGCATTTTGTAGCGTGTTGTCCAGTCAACAGAAAGACCATACAGGTCCAAGTTATGTCAGGACTTCTTTCTTTCATGATGGTCCAAGGATAACTGAGATCTCTACACCTGTGCACTGGGACTACCCTCACAACTGAAACTCTGCAACAGGTCAAGGCACTACCTCTCACCACCACCTTACCGAGGGCTATTAAATGCTGGGATTCAATAGCGATCTCATCACTATCACCCACATCCCGAGACAATAACTACAACTTTTCTGCCCTTAAAGTACCAATTGACAACGCTCGTACACATTGCTGAACAAGCAAAGTGCACTGGCTTGCATCTGCCTTGATCTCAGTGAGATGGACACAAATGTCATTAGAAACGGGAATAGTGCCGGAGGTTGGCGTACTGCGCATGTTGTTCCATTGTTTAAAAAGGGTTCAAAGAATAACTCCTAGCAATTATAGACCTATTAGTTTGACGTCAGTGGTGGGCAAATTAATTAGAAAGGATACTTAGAGCTATTAATATATATAAGCATCTGGATAAACAGGGTCTGATTCAGGAACAGTCAACATGGATTTGTGCCTGGAAGGTCATGTTTGACAAACATTCTTGAATTTTTTGAAGTGGTAACTAGGGAAATTGATGAGGGTAAAGCAGTGGATGTTGTCTATATGGATTTCCAGTAAGGCCTTTTGACAAGGTTTCCCCATGGAAGGTTGGTTAAGAAGGTTCAATCTTTGGGGGTGTTAATGGCGGAGTAGCAAGATGGATTCAACAGTGGCTGAATGGGAGATTCAGAGAGTAATGGTGGATGGCTGTTTGTCAGGTTGGAGCCGGTGACCAGTGGGGTGCCTCAGGGATCTGTGTTGGGTCCACTGTTGTTTGTCATGTACATCAATGATCTGGATGATGGGGTGGAAAATTGGATAAGTAAGTATGCAGATGATACTAAGATAGGTGGTGTTGTGGATAATGAAGTAGATTTTCAAAGTTACAGAGAGATTTGGGCCATTTGGAAAAGTGGGCTGAAAGATGGCAGATGGAGTTTAATGATGATAAGTGTGAAGTGCTACATCTTGGAGATTTATTAGAATGTTGCCAGGGTTCCAGCAACTATGTTACAGAGAAAGGTTATTTTCTTGAACAAGTTAGGTCTTTATTCTTTGGAGCGCAGGAAGGTTAAGGGGGGACTTGATTGAGGTCTTTAAAATGATGAAAGGGATAGACAGAGTTGACGTGGACACGTTTTTCCCATTGAGGGTAGGGAAGATTCAAACAAGAGGGCATGACATGAGAATTAAGGGGACAGAGGTTTCAGGGTAACGTGAGGGGAACTTCTTTACTCAGAGGGTGGTGGCTGTGTGGAATCAGCTTCCAGCAGAAGTGGTGGGACGCAGGATCGATTTTAACATGTAAGAGTAAAGTGGATAGGTATATGGGACGTGAAGGGAATGGAGGGGTATGGTCTGAGTGCAGGTAGATGGGACTAGGGGAAAACAAATGGTCGGCACGGACTGGAAGGGCCGAGAGGGCCTTGTTTCCGTGCTGTAATTGTTATATGGTTATATATGGTTAAAAGCTGGAGTAAATCAGCGGGACAGGCAGCATCTCTGGAGAGAAGGATTGGGTGACGTTTCGGGTCGAGACTTCTTCAGAGTTGATCTCAGCGAGGTTCTGCATTTACCGGTGTAACACCTTTGGCCACTTCTCTCGCAGAATAAATCTCACGTGCTTTCAAGAGAGAGCTAGATAGGGTTCTTAAAGATAGCCAAGAGTCAAGGGACATGGGGAGAAGGCAGGAACGAGGTACTGATTGGGGAAGATCAGCCATGATCACATAGAATGGCGTTGCTGGCTCGAAGGGCCGAATGGCCTACTCCTGCACCTATTGTCTATTGTCTTTTGTGCTGGCAATATTTACAAGTTTACAACTTAGTTCGCAATGTCAGCCACCAGAAGAGGGATGCTGTGAAGGAACGATGTTTCCATAAAAGGAGACATGAAATCCAACACGCTTCATGGCCGGTTAAACACAAAGTTGCCTTGGATCTTCATTCCCTGCGATCTCTCCTTTTCACACCTTACCCTTCCTTATCTCTGTGTCTCCCTCTCCCCTGACTCTCAGTCAGAAGAAGGGTCTTGACCCGAAACGTCACCCATTCCTTCTCTCCAGAGATGCTGCCTGTCCCGCTGAGTTACTCCAGCTTTTTGTGTACTGTCTATCTTCAGTGTAAACCCAGCATCTACAGTTTCTTCCTAGACATGAAATCCAATCTTCCTTTGTTGATCTTCCTCCTTATCTAGTCAAATGACTGAAATGGTTGAAACAGTTGCTCCTTTGTTATATTCCATGACACTGGGTCACAGAATGGGAGTGGAGCCGTGTTGAGTGGCCTTTGTTTTGTGACTGTTCCTCTTTGGCAGCTTTCCTGGTTGTTGCAGGCAACTTAGTGTTTATCCACGAAGGACGCGGGCGACAGCCTGGCAGGAAGAAGATTAAGTCACACAGCTAGTTTCTTTCAGGAAATCCAAAATAAGAAAAGATCCCTGAATGTATTGGCTCAGTGTGGTATTTATCTCTTACTGAATGGAGCCAAATGATGCACGGGTGACGGAGGGAGACAATTTTCCACTGAATTACGGAAATCACATGGGGTGGGAGATTGCAACCTTCACGTGGTCCGCCCTGTTTCGACGAATGCAATCAACCCGGCGTGCACAATCAAATAAGGTCAAATAGAACAAGTTGTCCTACAACTTTAGGCTGTGCACGCCATACGCAAGACGAAGTAGATGGAAATCTCACCACACTCCATACAATGAGCCCTCGATTGGAATTCATAATTGGAGTTATAAATGTTTCCAATGCTGGTCACTCTCAGGGAGAAATCTTTACAGTGGCTATTTTAAACCACCTGAACTCTGATAGTCTAAGTCACTGACTGCTTGTTTATATTTGTGTGAAACAATAGTCTGTAGCCTCCTTTTGCTCTATTATTTTATTTCATTCACATGTTTAAACTATAATGATTTATTAGTAACGTTTTAATGTTTTATGTTTTATTCTTAATTGTTTACTGTATGTCGTGTTGTTACTTGCGAGTGGAGCACGAAGGCAAATTCATTGTATGTGAACATACTTGGCCAATAAACGTATTCATTCATTCAAACCCGGCATAAGCAAGTGCCTGGGAGGCAGGCAGAGGGAAAGGAGAAATATAGGCGGTGATGTAGAGACATATAGAACAAATGAATGAACGATATGGAAAAAAATAACAAAGATAAAGGAAACAGGCCATTGTTAGCTGTGTGCTGGGTGAGAATTAGTTTAGTTTCGTTTAGTTTAGAGATACAGTGTGGAAACAGGCCCTTCAGCCCACCTAGTCCGCGCCGACCAGCGATCCCGCACATGAACACCATCCTACACCCACTAGGGATAAGTTTTGCATTTACCAAGCCAATTAACCTACAAACCTGTTCGTCTTTGGAGTACGGGAGGAAACCGGAGATCCTGGAGAAAACCCACGCGGGTCACGGGGAGAACGTGCAAACTCCGTACAGACAGCAACCCGTTGTAAGGATCGAACCCGGGTCTCCGGCGCTGCATTCGCTGTAAGGCAGCAACTCTACCGCTGCGCCTCCGTGACCGGCCTTACAATTACAGGCAACGAGACTCAACAAGACAAGTGTCAAGAGTCAAGAGAGTCAAGAGAGTTTTATTGTCATATGCCCCACATAGAACAATGACATTCTTACTTGCTGCAGCACAACAGAATGTGTAAACATAGTACACTGTGAACAACATAATAAAGGAGAACAACAGTTCAGTGTGTGTATATATATATATATATATATATATACACATACTCACAGGTACACGACTTTAAAGCTGGGACGACCTGGGTGGGGGAGGGATGGAGAGAGAGGGGATGCAAGACTTAGTTGAAGTTAGACAAATCAAGATCCATACCGCTGGGTTGTAAGCTGTTCAGGTGAAACATTTAACAGCACCTCTGCTTGACATCTTCATTCTCCATCTCACTCGCACTCTCAGTGATTCTGGCATCCTGCATTGTTACAACAAGGCCAGTGCAAGAGCCATCGAGCAGTAGAATTGGACAGCACAGAAACAGGCCCTTCAGCCCACCATGTCCATGCTGATCTTTATGTCCATCTACTCTATCCCGTTGCCCTCATTAGATCCGTACCCTTGCCGTGCCTATTTAAATGTCAATGATGGGTTTCCAACTGCAGTATTTTCGAGGCTGTCATCCCCAGACTGGGCACATTGCAACCTTCTGGGTTCATACTGACCACTGTTACTTCTGGTTTTCTCTCCTGCTATTCATATTGGAGCTGATGGCTTGTCATCCATCTGTGATATTGCCTTAGATTTCCCTCTTCATTTGTACTGCGGGGCAGCACAGTGGCACAGTTGCTGCCTTACAGAGCTTGCAGCGCCAGAGGCCCGGGCTCAATCCCGACTACAGGTGCTGTCTTCACAGTGTTTGTACGTCCCCCCCGTGACCACGAGGGTTTTCTCCGGGTGCTCCGGTTTCCTCCCACACTCCAAGAAAGAACAGTGTGGGAGGTTAATTGGCTTGGTATCAATGTAAAATTGTCCCTGGTGTGTGTAGGATAGTATTAATGTGCGGGGATCGCTGGTCGGTGCGGACTCGCTGGACCAAAGGGCCGGTTTCAGAGCTGTACAGTATTTCTAAACTGAAGCAAAGTAAACTACTGCCTGTCCTGTTGCACATTTTTGATGTCCACGCATTTCACAACATTTGATGTCCATGCATTTCTGTGTAATCACTCGCTAACTGCTGCCACTGTCCAGCTGATCACAACTTATCCTGTCAGCAGCCTTGAGCAAACGGCCTCACCCCTTCACACCTGCTCCCTTTGTCTTATTTATCCCTGTGCCGATTCACAAAAATGTACAAGGACCACATGGCGGTATCCTTTCTCTATTACATTACACGTACTCCTCATGTATAGTGTCATTTACAAAGAAAATAGGTGCAGGAGGAGGCCATTTGGCCCTTCGAGCCAGCACCGCCACTCATTGTGATCATGGCTGATCGTCCCCAATCAATAACCCGTGTCTGCCTTCTCCCCATATCCCTTGATTCCACTAGCCCCTAGAGCTCTATCTAACTCTCTTAAATCCATCCAGTGATTTGACCCCCACTGCCCTCTGTGGCAGGGAATTCCACAAATTCACAACTCTCTGGGTGAAAAAGTTTTCTCTCACCTCAGTCTTAAATGGCCTCCCCTTTTTTCTAAGACTGTGGCCCCTGGTTCTGGATTCGCCCAACATTGGGAACATTTTTCCTGCATCTAGCTTGTCCAGTCCTTTATAATTTGATATGTTTCTATAAGATACCCCCTCTTCCTTCTAAACTCCAGTGAATACAAGCCTAGTCTTTTCAATCTTTCCTCATATGACAGTCCCGCCATCCCAGGGATCAGTCAATTTCACTGGATAGTGCGCAAAATAAAATTTTCACTGCATCTCGGTACATGTGACAATGATACCTATCATGATATCATTACCAATATTAAATTTGGGTTCATCTATGCTTGAATGCGGCACTAGATGCCAAAACAACACAGTACTTAATTTCACTACAGTGTTATTGCAAGAGTTCTACTACATCTTTCACTCAGTGTTCTTTATCTCTCTACATCATCGCCTATATCTCTCGTTTCCCTTATGCCTAACCAGTCTGAAGAAGGGTCTCATTCCTTCTCTCCAGAGATGCTGCCTGTCCCGCTGAGTTACCCCAGCTTTTTGTGCCTATCGACCTCTGAAGAAATCAGTACGAGTCCTTTGGAGACATGCTGCATTGACTTTAGTTTAGTTTAGAGATACATTTAGCCTACAAACCTGTACGTCTTTGGAGTGTGGGAGGAAACTGGTGCATCTGGAGAAAATCCATGCAGGTCAGGGAGAGAACATACAAACTCCGTCAGACAGCACCCGTAGTCAGGATCGACCCCGGATCCCTGGCGCTGTGAGGCAGCGACTCTACCAAATTGTTGGTAATATTTACACGTAGGAATTTGAATCTCTCAACCATCTACACCAGCAAAATTCATGCTCCACTCCTGAAGTCTTCCGCTAATAGAACCATCAGGAAATACATAGGCACAGAAATGAGTTTCTATGTCTGAACCTTGTCCGGCCCCTTATTTGGATCTATTATCGTGATTAGTGCGGGAGTCAGGGGTTATGGGGAGAAGGCAGGAGAATGGGACTGGGAGTGAGAGATATATCAGCCATGATGGAACGGCGGAGTAGACTAGATGGGCCAAATGGCCTAATTCTGCTCCTATCACTTATGACTAGAGACAGGATTTTGCCATAAGTGCACATAAGTGCAGTTTCATGCCTTTTTTGATAATTTCAGCAAGATAATGCCTATTTCATGATCGAGTGCCTAAATCAGCCTTTTTTTGGCCATGTTAATGTAACTTACAAGAACATTTCCACCACCGGGGTGAAACCGGGGGCGCCATCGTTGGTCGTGCATTCGTTCGTTCGAGCCGCTGCCCGCTGGTTCAGTCTTCTCCAAGATCAGGGGTCTCCAAACTATGGCCCGCCACATCCGGCCAGCCACGAGATTTTATCCGGCCCGCAGGAAGCTCAGCCACAGGACGGAGCATGTGTCAGTTACGCGCCGAGTCGGGGAGCACTGCGACCCGGAACTGCTCTTAGTGTTGTTACCGGGTAGGTCCCTCAAATTGGCAGAGAGGAGACATCACAGGGCCAACGTGAAGAATGGGGGGGGGTTGCTTGGCGACAGCGGTCAGAATGGGGCGGGGGTGGGGAGCGGTGTTTGGCGGGCGGGAATCGGCACTAGTGACCTCAGCTGTGGTAGAAATAAATTTTTCACAACTGAAGCATATTGTGTCTGACAGACGGAATAAATTAACACCAGATAATTAGAAAAAAAATCAAGTAATTATGTGCAACCAGGCAACATTTAATGTAGTATACCTTTATATTATAATTTTTAACCATATTTCTTATCTCTTTTTTTGTCAATAAATGCCTTTTTTGTGTCTTTTTTGTAATTTTCTTGTGCCTTTTTGCCTGCCTATTTCAGAGATTTTTAGCACCTAAACATCCTGGTCTACTTATGACCTTATCATTGCCATCCTATTACCAGATTATATCTTCCCTAAAGAACAGCAGGGAGCTGTAGCCACTATACTTTATACAACATTTATAATGAATTGCAGATTCCATTACCATTGCCTTCAGTGATTAGAAGGGAAGCTACTGAATGCTTGTGTACAAAAAGCATATTGGACATTTAAAAACGGCACGATTCATTTTTTGTGTCATTGATTATTTAACATAGAATGTGGAATTTAGACATGAGATGTAACATACCAATGCTTCTCTTTCCGGGATAATAAAGAACTCATGAATCTATTTGATGTAACGGTGCAGTTGAGAAAATCAATGTTACCTACTACAAGCACTTTGTATGGTTTTTCAAAAAAACAATGTTTGGGTGTATTTCCTGCAGCGTTGTTTAGTTTAGTTTAGAGATATAGCGCAGAAACAGGCCCTTCGGCCCACTGGGTCTGCGCCGACCAGCTATCCCCGCACATTAACACTATCCTACACCCACTAGGGATAATTTTTACATTTACATCAAGCCAGTTAACCTACAAATCTGTACGTCTTTTGAATGTGGGAGGAAAGCCGTGATCTCGGAGAAAACCCACGCAGGTCACGGGAAGAACGCCCACATTCGGTGCAGACAGCACCCGTAGTCGGGATCGAACCCGGGTCTCCTGCGCTGCAACGCTGTATTGCAGCAACTCTAACCGCTGCGCCACCGTGAACGCCCGTTGATATTTACGCCCACTTTTTAAGAAAAGCGGGAGAGGGGAAACAGGGAATTACAGACCAGTTAGCCTGACATCGATGGTGGGGAAGATGCTGGAGTCAATCATAAAAGATGAAATAGCCAAACATTTGGATAGCAGTAACAGGATCGGTTCGAGTCAGCATGGATTTACGAAGGGGAAATCATGCTTGACTAATCTTCTGGAATTTTTTGAGGATGTAACTATGAAAATGGACAAGGGAGAGCCAGTGAATGCAGTGTACCTGGACTTTCAGAAAGCATTTGATAAGGTCCCACATAGGAGATTAGTGGGCAAAATTAGGGCACATGGTATTGGGGGAAGAGTGCTGACATGGATAGAGAAGTGGTTGGCAGACAGGAAACAAAGAGTAGGGATTAACGGGTCCCTTGCAGAATGGCAGGCGGTGACTAGTGGAGTACGGCAAGGTTCGGTGCTGGGATCGCAGCTATTTAATAATATATATCAATGATTTGGATGAAGGGATTCAAAGTAACATTAGCAAATTTGCAGATGACACACAAAGCTGGGTGGCAGTGTGAACTGTGAGGAGGATGCTATGAGAATGCAGGGTGACTTGGTACAGGTTGGGGGAGTGGCAGATGCATGGCAGATGAAGTTTAATGTGGACAAATGTGAGGTTATCCACTTTGGTTTGCAAAATAAGGAGGGGCAGAATTATTATCTAAATGGTGGTCAAGGTGGGAAAAGGGGAAGTACAACGGGACCTGGGATCCTTGTTCATCAGTCTATGGAAGTAAGCATGCAGGTACAGCAGACAGAAGAAAGCGAATGGCATGTTGGCCTTCATAACAAGAGGAGTTGAGTATAGGAGCAAAGAGGTCCTTCTGCAGTTGTACAGGGCCCTAGTAAGACCACACCTGGAGCATTGTGTGCAGTTTTGGTCTCCAAATTTAAGGAAGGACATTCTTACTGTTGAGGGAGCGCAGTGTAGGTTCACCAGGTTAATTCCCGGGATGGCGGGACTGTCATATGCTGAGAGAATGGAGCGGCTGGGCTTGTTTTCTAGATTTTGAAATGTTCAAAACCTTGCAGCGGCTGTGGGCTGGACATTGCCGGACGTTGCCTGTCGTAGGTGCTGTCGTAGGATGTCATAGGTTGTCGCCAGGATGACACCATGTGACGTACGATGTCGCAAGGTCATGACCTCGGCGAGTTCCTTTTGCTACAACCTGCGTCAACATACGTCATCACACGTCAACCGGCGACAGTGCCTGCGTCTTCTATTGTCTCCAGATGTCGCAGACAGTGTCATGGCTTGACATATCTTGCCGTATCGTGTCACAGGTGAATGGATGTTGACCTTGGTTGTTGTTGTTTGACGTCTGTGCGGTTGCAGGGCGTCGTAGGTTGGCGTATCTTCTCTCTGTTGTGGTCGTCCCAGGTCCCGAAAAATGGTGATGCCGGATGACGTAAATTGTCGCAGCTTGGTGTAGGTTGTCGTACAACTTGACGGTATTTCAGCGACCTGGTACTTCAGTCAATTACGCCGGCAGTCGCCAAGAAAATCACAAAGTGGGACAGGCCCTGACATGATTTGAGGGGTGTTTGAATTCTCCTTGATGAAATGTAACATTGGCACGGGCTCCTGGGCACCATGTTATGACTATGGGTCCTCTTCCCTTCCTTACCAGTTTGATGAGCTTGTACCAAATTACAGATCACATTCATCTTCCAGTTTCCAAAGTGTAGAGCTAAATTACACTTACCATAAACCACATGCCTTCCAGTGAGGAGCATGAGTATTCATTTAGATCTATTTTATATCACTTGATATGTCGAAGGGTCTCGACCCGAAACGTCACCCATTCCTTCTCTCCAGAGATGCAGCATGTCCCGCTGAGTTACTCCACCATTTTATGTTTAACTTCAGTTTTAACCAGCATCTGCAGTTCCTTCCCACGCAATATATTCCCTTACTTGATGTTGATGAAAATTATCTTCATTTGATGCTGTAGCCACCGATTGTTGTAACTGTTTTAGTTCGTGTCTGTTCCCACTTTTCAATCGACTTTTATTTGAAGTGTGAAGCTGGCAAGCAGAGAGTTTCTGTGCCCTGGTTCTGACCCAGGCCTTGACATGCTTAGTGCCTCGAATCAATACTTTACTAAGTTCACATAACGCCACAAAGGTTCTGAGAAAAACAGTCAGCAGTCAGCATCTGAGTATTTATTAGAGCAGATGAGAGGTGTTCCATTATATAGCGCTGAATAATGGGCCTGTCCCACCTAGGCCACTCTTTTGGCGGCTGCCAAGGCCTAGTATTAATGGAATTCACCTACGGCACCTGGCGACAACCTGCGGCAGCACCTACGACAACCTGCAACAGCAAGAATTGTCGCCACTGTCGCCCGAAAATGTTTCACAATGTGGAAACTTTGCGGCAGTCGCCTGTAGGTGCCCAAAAAATCGCCTAAGTGGGACAGGCCCGTAACTATTCTTGCTGTTAGATTGCACAAACCTCAAATCAGCATTTCAATACACGACCAGTAGTCCTGACTCACGCATTGATCAGTTCAGATAATTTCAGTTTATTGTCACGTGTACTGAGGAACAGTGAATAACTTTTGTTGCATGTTAACCAGTCAGCAGAAAGACAATGCATGATTACAATCGACCCATTCACAGTGTACAGATACATGAGAAGGGAATAATGTTTAGTACAAGGTTAAGGCAGCAAAGTCCAATTAAAGATAGTCAGAGGATAATCAATGAGGTAGATAGTAGTTCAAGTCAAGTCAAGAGAGTTTATTGTCGTGTGTCCCAGATAGGACAATGACATTCCTGCTTTGCTTCAGCACAACACAATATAGTAGGCATGAATACAGAACAGATCAGTGTGTCATTATATAAGTATATATACACGTTAATAAATAAACAGATAAAGTGTAAATAAACAGTTAATGGGCTATTAATGTTCAGAGTTTTGTTCAGTAGCCTGATGGCTGTGGGGAAGAAGCTATTCCTGAACCTGGTCGTTGCAGTCTTCAGGCTCCTGTACCTTCTACCTGAAGGTAGAGAGATGAGTGCGTGGCCAGGATGGTGTGGGTACTTGATGATGCTGCCAGCCTTTTTGAGGCAGCAACTGCGATAGATCCCCTCGATGGTAGGGAGGTCAGAGCTGATGATGGAATGGGCAGTGTTTACTACTTTTTGTAGTCTTTTCCGCTCCTGGGCGCTCAAGTTGCCGAACCAAGCCACGATGCAACCAGTCAGCACTGCTTTCTATTTGTGGTAGGATGGTTCAGTTGATAACAGCTGGGAAGAAACTGTCCCTGAATCTGGTGGTGTGCGTGTTCACACTTCTATACCTTTTGCCCGAAAAGGAGAGGGGAGAAGAGGGAGTGGTGTGCACTGTTTGATCACAGCTATGACTGCACACATACTTGGTAGTGGGTGAGGAGAAAGCACTCTCGGCAAGAAGCAAACCATGCTAAATGTTTCCCAGAGAAATTATAATATGTTTCTGAACCAGAATTATACTTCAACTCAGTATGAGCAGCAGGAATACCTGGATTACAAATTTCCATTCAATCTTTAATTGTCATTGTGCAGTGTACAATACAGAGGCAACGAAATGCAGTTGGTTTCTCCGAAGGGCGAACTTACGAATAAACAAGTAACTGCGCAGTAGTATGAGTATATACATCTATACACAGGCCATCCATCCCTAGCCTTTTCCTTGCCAACGTCCGTTCCCTGGCAAACAAGATGGATGACCTCCGTCTTCTGATTGCCTCCTACAACTGGTCAAGGATTGCAGCATCCTGATCCTCACCGAAACCTGGCTGAACTCTGATGTTCCCACCAGCGCCATTGAGCTAGCGGGGCGACACATACTCCGAGCGGACAGAACATCTGACTCCGGTAAGACCAGAGGTGGGGGTCTGTGCATGTATGTAAACAAAGCCTGGTGCACAGGCACCACCATCATTGAGAGTCACTGCTCAGCCAACCTTAGTTAAGTGCAGACCGTTCTATCTGCCCAGAGAGTTTACTCCACTGTTGTGACTGCAGCCTATATCCCTCCTGATGCTAATGCCAAGCTTGCAATGAAAGAACTGCATATTGCCATTAGCAAACAACTGACCCTCAATCCAGATGCAGCCTTCATTGTTCGGGTGACTTCAATCACTCCAACCCTGAAGACTGTACTCCCCAAATTCCACCAACATGTCCTCCTTCGCCACTAGAGAGGACAAGACACTGGACAAAGTCTAACACCAACATGGCTGAAGCATACAAAGCCACCCCCCTCCCCCACCTTGGTCAGTCTGATCACTTATCATTGTTCCTGCTCCCCTAAGTACTCCCCACTCATCAGACGCGTTAAACCCACAGTGAGGACAGTCAAGGTTTGGTCAGATGAAGCGGAGTCCACACTCCAGCACGTTTTGGTAACACTGACTGGGATGCGTTTGCAGCTCAGGCCACCCTTGACTCCCACACTGACATTGACGCCTATACTTTTTTTAAAAGAAGAACTGCAGATGCTGGAGAAATCGAGGGTACACAAAAAGCTGGAGAAACTCAGCGGGTGCAGCAGCATCTAAGGAGCGAAGGAGATAGGCGACTTTCGGGTCGAACCCTTCTTCAGACTGGTCAGGGATCAGGAAACGAGAGATATAGACGGTGATGTGGAGAGATAAGGAACAATGAGTGAAAGATAGCAAAAAAGTATCGTTGATAAAGGGAAACAAGAACATAGAAACATAGAAATTAGGTGCAGGAGTAGGCCATTCAGCCCATCGAGCCTGCACCGCCATTGAATATGATCATGGCTGATCATCCAACTCAGTATCCCTGAGGGACACAAGCATTGTAAGCTGTTTGTGGTGTGAAAATTAGAAGCTGGTGCGACTGCGGTGGGGGAGGGAGATGGAGATAGAGGAATGCCAGGGCCCGAGGCTGAGGGAGAGGTGGGAACGGGAGGAGACAGCAGGGTTTAACAGAATTGAGAAAAATTCAATGTTCAAGCCCAAAGGATGCAGACTCCCCAAGCGAATATGAGGTGCTGTTCCTCCCAACTTGCGGTGTTGCTCACTCTGGCCGTGGAGGAGGCCCAGGACCGAGAGGTCGGATATGGAAAATGGAGGGGGAAGTTGAAGTGCTGAGCCCCACCGGGAGGTCGGGTTGGTTATTGCGGACCGAGCGGAGGTGTTCGGCGAAGCGATCGCCAAGCCTCGCTTGGTCTCACCGATATAGATCATCTGGCATCTGGAGCAGCGGATGCAGTAGATGAGGCTGGAGGAGGTGCAGGTGAACTCTGTCGGACCTGGAAGGGACTGCTTGGGTCCCTGAAAGGAGTGGAGGGGGGAGGTGAAGGGACAAGTGTTGCATTTCTTGCGGTTGCAAGACGCCTATACTTCCTCTGTTCTGGACTTCATCAACTCCTCCATCAACAGTGTCACCACTCTCAAAAAAATCACCACATACCCCGAATCAGAAAGCCATGGATGAACAGCGAGGTCAGGCGACTGCTGAAAGCACGGGACTCGGCTTTCAGGTCAGGCGATGCCGTGCCTATAGTTCATCGAGGGCCAATCTGAAGAGGGGCATCAAGAACGCCAAACACAGATACAAGCTGCGGATCGCGGACACTTCGACAGCAACTCCGACCCCCGACGCATGTGGTATGACATCCAGGCCATCACTGACTATAGAGCCACCAACTCCACCCCCACTTCAGTGACGCAACCTTCCTCAGGAACTCAATCACTTTTATGGCCGCTTTGAAAGGGCCAACCAAGAGTTGGCCATCAAGGCAGTGCTCCCCGATGACCACCAGCCCCTCACACTCAACCCCTACGACGTGCACGTGGCACTGAGCAGGATCAATGTACGTAAGGCTGCCGGCCCTGACGGCATCCCCGGGCGCGTCCTCAGGACCTGTGCTGCACAGCTGACAGACGTCTGGACTGACATCTTCAACCTGTCACTTGCCCAGGCAGTTGTCCCCACGTGCCTTAAATCTCGCTGAATTCGCAGCTGCTGCACTTGAAACTCAAAGTATACTTTACTCAGAAATGACACATTGTCGATTGCAAATCAAAATTCATTTGAATACATTTCTCATCAGTCCAAGTGCAACCGCGTAATGGCAGCCTGTTGGGAATGTCCAAACTGCCCAGCCATTGGATTTTCACATGCAATGCTCTCAAAACAGTAGTTTCCAATGTTATTCTATATTTTAACAATAGCTAACTCAGTGTTAAGAATGGAAATCCCCAGGAGTTGTCAGCTGAACTCTCATTAGTCACCCAAGGAGACACTTGTTTACGTGCAGGAAGGAACTGCAGATGCTGGTTTAAACCGAAGCTGGAGTCTCAGCGGCTCCGAGAGCATCTCAGGAAAAAAAGGAAGAGGCGACATTTTGGGTTGAGACCCTTCGTCAGACTCATGGGAAAGGGAAATGAGTCACTCCAGTGGACTGAAAGCAAGGAAAAATTGGAAATTGAATTGGAATTGGAAATTGGAAAACTTTATTGTCATTCAGACCTTGCGGTCTGAACGAAATTTCGTTGCCTGCAGTCATACATATAGTAAATAACAAAAACACACAATAAACACATATTTAACATCCACCACAGTGAGTTCACCAGACACCCCCTCACTGTGGCGGAAGGCAAAAATCTTGTCTTTGTCTCTTCCCTTCTTCCTCTTCCTCTTCCCTCTGCGCTGAGGTGACCCGGGCCTCCGATGTTGTGACCGCACCGGGTGATGTAAATAAGTCCCGCGGGTGAACCGCGCTCCGCGAGCGGGCCGGTTCAACTCCGCGGCCCGGGGCGGTCGAAGCTGCCGAAGCTGCCGCCCTCCAGTCCAGCGGACGCAGCTGTTGCCGCGGGAGCTCCGGAAAAACAGGTCACCAGCTCGTGACCTGCGAGCTCCCGACGATGTCGTCCACTGGCCCACGCCGGGCCTCCGAAGTCGCTGCCGCCGCCACCGCCACCGGAAAGCCGCCACAGCTCCGAGTCGGGCCGCCGGAAAGCCTGAACCCGCCGCAGCCCCGAAGTCGGCCAGCCCCGCGCTGGTAAGTCCTGGCTGGCTCTGCCTCCGGAGCCTCGGGTCGGTCGCAGTTAAAGTTGGAGGCCGCCAGCTCCGCGATAGGCCTCAGCGCAGACGGAGACGGAGACGGGGGATACGACAAGAAAAGTCGCGTCCCCCCAAAAGGAAGAGACTAAGAACGTTTCTCCACCCCCCCCCACCACCCACACACACACATACACTACATAATAACTCAAACTAACGCTAAAAACAAGACAAGAAAACAACAAATAAAAAGAAAAACAGACGGACTGCAGGCGAGCCGCTGCTGCCAGGGCAGCACCACCAAGGAGATGCTGCCCCTGTCTTTTCACCTCCTCTTCTCACCATCCAGGGATCCAAATAGTTCTTCCAGATGAAGCAGTGATTGACTAACACTTCCCTCTGTACAATCCCTGTTCCAGAGGTACACTGGCCCTATCCCCGAAACTCTGTCTCCGTTTTACATTGACTGCTGCATCGGTGCTAACCTCCTGCACCCATGCAGAACTCGGATTCATCAACTTCACCACTAATTTCCATCCTGCGCTCATATTCACTTGGAACATCTCCGACACCTCCCTCTCCTTTCTTGGACAAAGGACAAAGGACATTTATTATACACAGACACCATTTCTGGTGTAGTGCAAAACTTGAGTTGCCATTTGCAGCGCACACAATAAAAGTAAGCACGCCACTTTAAAGAAGAATTTAACATAAAACATAAAAGCATCCCCCTACATGGTTCCCACTGTGAGGGAAGGCAACACAAATGTCCCCAGTCCTCCTTCTACCACACCCTATTTGAGTTCTCCGCAGTGCTGCCACGGCGGGCCGATGTTCGGGCCCTCTCGCCGAGATGATGGAGCTCCGGCGTCGGATGAGAACACGCACTCTGCGGCTCGGAGTATCTGGAACGGCGGCTTGCTGCCAGGGACCCATCGGCGGCTCTCGAACTCCACAGGCCGCGCTGTGTCGGAGGCTCCGACACTGGGGATCTCTTTGCGATCCTGTGCGTAAAGGTCAGCTAAACCAAGCAATCCCGTGCTTGGCGATCCCCGTGCTTAAAGGTCAGCGCCGGCCGCAGCTGGACACTCCGCAGACCCCACAGCTCCGCGATGTAGGAGTCGGCAGTGTCAGCACTACCGGGGTTTACCACAGGGCGCCCCGCGTAGGCGCCATCAGCGCTGAAGCTGAAGTTGGTGGCCGGTCCCGGCAGGAAACGCCGCTCCCAGTCCCCGGTGGTAGTAGCCGCGAGGAAGGGGCGACACACAGCCCGGAGTACAGCCGCATCTCCGACCAGCTGAGCGGACTGAGAAATGCAGTTTTGTTTCGCGGAACACCTCTCGCCTCAGGGTGGATCTCCTGGTTCTGACACTTTAATTCTCCTTCCCCCATTCCACACTGACCTTTCTGTCCTTGGTCACCACCATTGTCAGAGTGAGGCTAAACGTAAATTCGGAGGAACAGCATAGCATCTCATATTTTGCTTGGGCAGCTTACAGTAGCCCACTGGTATGAAATTGATTTTTCTAACTTCAAGTAAAACCCCTGCTTCCCTCTCCCTCTCCATCCCTCCCCACCCCAAGTCACACCACTTTATGTTTCTCATCCACCCAGCAAACAGCTGACAATGGCTTGTTTCCTTTATCTCGTTTCTTGTTTTTGCATTCATTGTTCTCTATAGATCAGCGTCTCTATCTCTCGTTTCCTTTCCCGTGACTCTCCGTCTGAAGAAGAGTCTCGACTCGAAACGTCATCCATTCCTTCTCTCCAGAGATCTGCTGTCCCACTGAGTTACTCCAGCTTTTTATGTCTACCTTCCCTTTGCTAACCTGGCACCAGGGTCTTTGGCTTCTCAAGAAATACAAAAGCGAAAAGAACTTCTGGAAGTATTTACAAAAAAAGGAAGAAATAAGATAATCTTGGTCACGCAGGGGATGAAAAAATTCACTAGCCAATAAACGGAGTGAACAGGAAAGCTGGTCTAGCGGTGAGTGGGCAAGGAGTGTGTGACGCTCACAAACGTGGCCAGAAAAAATTCACTGGCAGTAACCAGTTACCTGACTTGTGGCCTTGAGTTAGAGAGAGAGGCTTGATAGGCTGGGATTTCTTTCTTTGGAGCAAGAGTGTGACCTTATTGAAATGTACGGTACAAGGTGATGAGTCGTATTAATGAAGTGGAAAAGCTGATGGTTTCTTTTTCCCATGGCCGAGGATACTAAAACTAGGGGACATTGGCTACGATAAGAGAGGCGAGATGTTAAGAAGGGGCGGATTTCAGGGCAATATTTTCACTCAGAGGGTAGTCCGTATCTGAGTGTCAGCAGGAAGCTATAGGAGCAGATGCAATTCTGACTTTCAATAGACATTTGGACAGATATATGGATAGCACAAAATGGTGGAAACTCAGCGTAAGGAACAACAGGCAGCATCTCTGGAGAGAGGAATGGGTGACGTTTCGGGTCGAGTCCTTTCTTCAGACCCATGGTTAGCATGGATAGAGGATCAGTTTGGGGGGATTTAGGTCCAATGGGATGAGTACAGAATGGCGAACTTGTACAGCATTGACTAGATGGGCTGAAAGGCATATTTCCGTGCTGCATAGCTCGATGACACTCTGACTCTACATGGCTCAGCGGCTGGAAATAAACCCCGCCCAGAGCCACTGCTAAACACAGCTTCAATGAATAGAGAGCTCGGAAACGCACAGAAAAATCTCTAGTGACAGAAGGGAGGGAGGAGGCAAATCCCCTGGGTCAATTATAGTGACAGGTAGGTCCATGTTCCACTGAAAGTGCGATAGAGGAACCAGGAAGTAGGAATGAGTTGATTTAACAAGTGGACCTGAGCTGGTTTTGATAATAGTCCGCCACAATTTGTGCAGCGTACGGCCAGTTGCCTGCCCATGTCCAATGAAGACTGCACACACTCCACCCATTGATTAAAGGTGAGCAGAGCGGTGCTGAACCAGTGAGAAGCACCGTGTTTGAGAGAACAAATGGTTTCAATGGGGACAGTCATAATATTGGGTGAATTAATTGGGCAGATCCTCAGCTTGAAATGTCCGCTAACACACAACCATTTCCAACAGCATACCAATCACTCAATATGGCAATGGGAAAAATAATAGCGATTGCAATGATAGACATGTGTGTGAGATGTGTTACTAGGCTGTGTTTCTGGATGCTGCATCCCATTCTCTGATTATTTCTCATACCGATACAGAAGGCTGTTCGGCCCATCAAGATTAATGCTACCTCTCCGTGCAATTGCATCAATCGGTTCCGCTATCTACTTACGCGCAACCTATCATCTCTCCCACTGCTCAGGGTAATCTCACTGTTGCCAATTAATCTGTCAACCAGTCAAAGCGTTTGAGATGTTGGGGGGAAACCATGCATGCTGGTGGAATCACCTGGAGTCACAGGAGGGAATGTGCAATCCTTCCACACATGGCTTCCAGAGTCGGGAATGATTGAGTTTTCAACAACATTTATGTGTTGCAAGCACGGGTCCAGAGATAACACAATAATGCTGGAGTCCATCAGGCGGGTCAGGCAGCATCTCTGAGAACGGGAAACAGGTGACGTTTGGGTCGAGACCCCATCTTCCAGACCTATTCCTTCACTCCAGAGATGCCAAACCTGTCCCGCTGAGTTACTCCTGGCTTTTTGTGACTATCTACAGTTTAAAACCAGACCTGCTGTCCCTTCCTACACATTTCGTTTGATCCAGTGTATCCGGATTTAAATCCAGCACTACAGATGGAAATTTCAATTCGAATAATTAAATAATTCTGGTAAATTTTAAAAACGCACGGTGGGAAGATTAAGTGTAGGAAGGAAAACAGAGCAGGTTTAAACCAAAGATAGACACAAACATGCTTGAGTAACTCCGCGGACAGCAGCACTCTGGAGACAAGGAAAATTGGGTGACGTTTCAGAGTCGAGCTCTTCTTCAGTCACCCAATCCACTCCAGAGATGCTGCCTATCCCCTGAGTTACCCCAGCTTTTGTGTTTATCGACTTCTGAAGAAATCATTACGAAGTCCATTGGATGACATGCCCACATTGACTTTAGTTCCAGCTTTTGTTCAATCGAGGGACATGGATAAATTGTGTTGTCACATTACCCCTTCAGGGACTGATGTCCTGAGAAGGATCTTGATCTAAATGTTAATGGTTTCTTTTTTCACAGTATGCTATCTGACCTGTTTAGTGTTTCCATCATTTCCTTTTTTTGTTTCCGATATTCTAGAATCTGCAGTTTAAAAAGGATATTTCCCCCTTCATCGCAGTAAATTTGCTGTCCCTTTCTAGTCCTGGTCTTATGTGTGCCCTGGCCAATATGTGTGATCAACATCCTGCCTTCAGCTCAGGGCAATGAGGTGATGAATACATGGGCAGGCATCCACCTCCTCTCAAGACTATAAGAAGAAAATGATGGATGGTGGTAGTTAGAAGAGATCATAATCGAGTGAGAAAAGCACTGTCAGGGGGCCTGTTAAAGCTTAAGGCAGTTTAAGGGCTGTCCCACTTGGGCGACCTAATCCGCAAGTTAAAGAGTGTCTATCGACCTTCAAGCACGAGGGCCCTCAACCTGGAAGCCTCGAGCTGGATCGACCGTCCGCATTGAAACCGCGAGCTGGATCAGAACCCAACCATACACACACACACACACACACACACAAACACATCGCAAAGGCGGGGGCCAGGGAAAGAGGGGGAAGCACTGTTTGAATTCAACACCCACAAGAAGGAGAAGGTAAAATTGTCTGCCACAATGTACAGTAAAGTCCATTAGGAGCGTGGGGGGTGGGGGGGGGGGGGAAAGAGCGGGAAGGAGGGGGGAGAAGGGGAGAGGAAGGGGAGAGAAGGAGCAGAGACAATTTAAGAAGTTTAATAAAGTTAACGGGCTATTTTTAATACCAAACCATTCAATCGTTTTTCCCTTGACCTGAAAACCCAATAAGCCAATCAAAATGCCCAGTTAACTAAGGAGAATTTGGCCTACGTCTGTCCTCTGAGCTGCCTGAACTAAATATCGACCCCAACTTGTCCACTGGCACTACGAGTTCAAAAGAACTACGGCCGACCGACCAAAATTTACTTGCGTAAGAATTTTGCAACATTTTTGAAAAATTTTCCGCGACCTAGCTGGGGCACGGGTATATCGGGAACTTCCCCTCGGAGCATGCAGGAGAGTTCCAGCACCTCATGAGACCTCCTGGGACCACGCACGTGTCGAACCATGCGCGAGTTTGTCGAGGTCAAACTCTTCTAAACTGGCAGCTTAGGTCGCCCAAGTGGACAGCCATTCATTATCAATGTCTGATATTTATTTAGTTTTAGTTTTTATATCTGCCTGTCTTATCTGTTGGGTCGGATTTGATAAGTAGTAAGGGGTGTGTTCTTTTATTAGTTAGTGATTCCTGGCGAAAGACCTTTCAGATTAGAAGTTTCATGTTTGGCATCAAGAGAAAATCAGGTAACAGTTTTTCTCTTTCTAAAACATAATCATTGAACAACACAACCTGTTACGACGCATACGACATAACCTTTATAAATAAGAAAGCTTTTATGTGATTTAGATATGTAGATCGAACAGTGATTAAGAACTGAAAGATTATGTTATTGTTTTGTTTTTTGGTATTACCTTCAGATAAAAGAACAATTAATCAAGGAATGATGACGTATGGAAGATTCATCTTTTGCTGTTGCTGCCCTTGATGTTGTGTGGATGGGGTGTGCGTTAAGCCCTGTCTCCACTTTCACGGACCAACCTTATTCATGACGCATTTTTACTTGTGACATTTTTCACTCAGGCTAGAAAAACGCCCCGACACTACTAGATGCCCACGAGCACCTATTACCTAACTAGCATCAATGACATTGCCTAACCTAACTACGAACCTACCTTACGACATCCTAAATCCTACTAACCTCATGCTTGACCGTATCGCTAGCGAGTAATGACTCAAGGGCAAACTCGGCAGAGGTTCGTGAATTTAGGTCGTGAAAGTGGACATCAATGCCCTTTAGACTATACCTATCAAATCATCCCGATAAATAATTGCTATTGACTTTGGACTTTGAGAACGTTGTAAAGACTGCCCTTATGAGCGATGTACAACTTGCGCAAAGGATGTCTCGTTCTCGTGCCACGCCAGCGATAGGTTTTTGATATGGATTGCATGAAACAAGGTGAATTTCACATTGATCATAGAGTCCCAAGAGACAAGAGTGGTTTTATTGTCATATGTCCCAGAATAAAACAATGACATTCTAACTTGCAGCCGTCCCACAGAATACCGAAGCAACGTATACTCTTGTAAACAATTTAAATACCAGAGAGAAAAAAAAGCTCAGTGTGAGTAATGGTAGGGAATTGAGGAATGCTGTGGAAGCAGAGGATCGTAGAATAACTGTGCTAGTTTCCCTGAAGGTGGACACTCCCTGGCAGGCATGAAGCCATATGGCGTGCGGGGGGGGGCTCTCAACCGGGGGCCACGCCTTTGTGTGCGGCCTTTATAAATCAGAGGCATTGAATATAGGAGTAGGGAAGTAATGTTAAAATGTACAAGGCATTGTAAAGGACCAAATCTGTGAGTATGGTTACAATTTGTCGCCTAGTTTATAGGAAGGATGTCACACAATAGAGAGAGTACAGAGGAGATTTACTAGAATGTTGCCAGGGTCCAGCAACTATGTTACAGAGAAAGGTGAAACAAGTTAGTCTTTATTCTTTGAGCGCAGAAGGTTAAGGGGGGACTTGATTGAGCACTTTAAAAGGATAAAAGGGATCGACCACAAGGAGTTGACGTGGCTCACGTTTCCCATTGAGGTTAGGGAAGATCAAACAAGAGGGCATGACATGAGAATTAACGGGACAGAATTTTCGGGGTAACGTGAGGGGGAAGCGTCTTACTCATAGGTTGTGTGGCTGTGTGGAATGACTTCCAGCCGAAGTGGTGGAGGCAGGATCGATTTAACATTTAAGAGTCAAGTGGATAGGTATATGGACGTGAAGGGACTGGAGGTACATGGTCTGAGTGCAGGAAGGGACAGGGAAAACACATGGTCGGCAACACGGACTGAAATGCGAGAAGGGCCCGTTCGGCCTGAGTAATTGTTAACTGTTTATTGGTTATTATGGTGTGTAAATATACATACACTACTCCCACAAATACCCTATAACAGATAAACATATAATGAACTCAACTATCTCTTTCTGAGCAGCTTGTTCCATACAACCACCCACCGCTCTGTGTGAAGAAGATACCTCTCAGATTCCCATATAAATATTTCTTTTCCCCCCACCTTAAACCTATGCCTCAGTGAGTCCGAAAAAGGGGGGGGGGGGTGGCAATGTAAGGCCAGCCTGAGAGGGGGGTGGAATAGTGTGGGGGGGGGGGGGGGGGGGGAGGGTTGTCCTTAAGAGGGGGGGAGACAA